>WNYA01000418.1:0-167022 GCA_019512145.1 Engystomops pustulosus
GTATCTGTGTGAGCAGGGGTAGCGTGGGCACGGTATCTGTGTGAGCGGGGATCGGGCGATGATGGGGCAAGGTCCTATCTGGTGTGAGCAGGGTATGCCGCATGGGTTCCTGTTATCTGTCGGTACGCAGGGATCAGCCTGGACAGGTCATCTTTTGTGAGCAAGGATAATCAAGATGACACAGTATCTAGTGATGTATATGAGGGACTCAGGGATCAGCATGGACAGGTAAATGGGGGCTAGTTGGGGGGGGGGGGCTAATAGGGGGGCGGGTAGTAGATCTGTATGAAGGACTGCGCGGGATGTAATGATGGCATTGTTGTGTCGGGGCTTAAGGGTCATTTGACTTCAGAATAGCATGGTAGTGGGGGCATTGGCTGCGTTCATTGTCTATCTTCGGGTGGTCATTTACCTAATGGGGCACCCCTCTCGTGATTTTACACCCCCCCGATACACAGGCGAGCTGCCATGTCCTGTGGTCTTGACACCCTTTCTATCATAGACCGGAATTGCGAGCGTTTCAAGCGAGGTGTACCCATAATTTTTCCGTTGGTTGCCCCAAATGTTCCCTGACTTGCCGGGCGTCTTTGCGCACGGCGGTCTACTGTGGCCGCACGCTACGAAAACCCGAAAGGGCTTCGGAAAAACCCACCGTTGTTACGCCACATCATAAAAGTGTCGCTGACACCGACCTTCCCTGACCCACCGTTTCGCTGGTCGTGGGTGAAGTCAGTTTGAATTCCGAGAAACTTCAGTGCAGCAGCGAGTCACCCTGAGTGGACATCGGCGGGGGGACCGGGGCAACTAACACTAGAGTAGAATCAGCACGGACAAGGAACGACGCGAATCCGTCCATAGACAGAACGATGCCTCCGCATGGATCGTGATCAGGAGTTCCAGGGTAAGTTAAGAAGCCCACATTTTGTCCCAGCACTGTATTGGTTGGTCGAGAGGTAGTGCAGACTTAGATGCCAAGAGCAGTAAGAGACGCGACCCCACATATCATAAAGTGGGGGTTCATTTTACCCCCAAACAGAGGAGGTTGGAACTGTGGTGTGGGACCCCACCCTCAAGCAGAGGTCGGTTAGTATCAGTGAACCGCAGAAGTGGCACACTCATGTACATGTCGTAGAGAGTATAAGAGGGCAGGGCGGAGGGGGGGTAAGAATCAAGGCGACAATACATAGGAACTTAAAATAAAAGCCTCTGTTAGAGAAAATACAGCGGAGAAGCTTCTCCTCTTGAGCAGAACCCATACATGAGATATCCAGTGGATGATGGACAGCCCATTAGCACGGCTCTCTCCCGGGGCCGCTGGTGGAGTGACCCGGCTCAGGATTGCAATTGATTAGTGACATTATTACCTTTGCTAATGTACATATATAACAATCTTCCTTGCTTTGTTCGGCACTCATGCTTATTACGGCTAAGTTGACTGCGCTCCTGCAGCTATAGTGGAGCCACCACGAGGCTATAGAAGAAGCAGAGATGAAAACTCAGTGTTCACGGACCGGCTTTCATGGCAATTGTTGTGTTCTGACATGTGTGCCCGGCAGATAAGTGACTGTGTTAGCCCGCACTACGGATTTCCCATATATATCATCCGCAAAACACGCATCGCAGGCGCGTCACACCAGCGACGCCAAAGACGTCGGACGGCTAGCCGTGTCAAAGTTTGTTTGTTGCGACCTGGGTGAGTGGCCAGTGGACAAAATGACACAATCTGACCCCGCAGTCATGGGTTAGGGTCCGTATCTGCGTTAGGATATGTCTGCGTGACATGGCTTAGCCATCTTGAAAGCCGCCATTATTGGATCAAGGCATAGGTTTTGCTGACGCGTGTAACGGTGGGTCGTGTAAGGTTATTGTGAGCGGAAGGTAAGAACTAAGATTTCGATGTGTGTATATCTCCTTTAGGACTGCCCATTATACACCAAATAATTGTTCAGCTAAGAGGTGAGTCTGGCATACTTGTACCCAATTAATTATCCGGGACCGTCCAGTATCACCATACGGTAGATAAGGCCCTGTCAAGGGTAATGTCTTGCTGCGGCATGGAACAAGCACAGGTGTTGCCACAGATGGAGAATCGGCACCGTGAGCAGGGATTGATTCCACAATTGTTATGAGACTTGCCATGAGAATCAATCAGGAGAATAGTGTACTCCTGGTGAGTAACGTGAACGTGTTCAGATTTTGCAAAGTGGCAGGACCACACTGTGGGAGTGAGCTAGCCTTGGTGGGTTGTCTATTGTCTTAAAGGGCCTAGACGACATTTACGCGATGAGGGACATTGGACCTGTGTTTGCAGTGGGTTTCCTCCGGGTAGTAATGTCTGGTTGGACCTCCCACCCTACGAAAAAAACAGACTGGGAGTTTGACGATTAGATTAGTGAGCCCATGGGAGGTTGCAAGTTAGTGTTACAGCGCTGCATAATCGGTGTGCGCCATAGAAATAAAGGAATTATTATTATTATGGTGTTCTACCAACTAGATTGTAAGCGTCACTGGGCACAGCCCCCCCGTAATCACGATGAGCCTGAGAAGACAGTGGGCGACATTCACTCCCTGGTCCTGTGCAGCGATCCCCGAAAGGTGCCCACGCGGAGCCTCTCACATCACAATACCTGCCCACCTGACTCCCTGTCTCACCAGATACCTCTGGCCACGTCTGATGCCCTCGCTCCACAGATCACTGGCGCGGGACTGGGCTGATCCTGCGCCGCCAGAATACCTAGCCCCAACCAGGGGGTTCACGACGCACCATGCTGTACTGCTGAATCCCCCTGCTCACCACCCCCTTGGCAGATACCATGCCCACGCTATCCCACTGTCGTCCAGCAGCAGATACCTTCCCACAGCTGGATCCCTGGCCAACGAGAAAGGTGTCTGATCCCTTTGTCTCACCACCCGGCAGATAACCTGCCCACAGCGGATCCACCTGCCTATGCTCCAGACGACAAAAAAATGGCAGCGCAGATACCCTGCCCCTACGCTGATCCATTCCCGCGCTTTTCAAACATGATGATACATACGCCCTACGGGGGGCGATCCCCCGGGCTTATCAGTGGAACAATGCCATGCTGATTCCACCCTAGTGAGCCCTGCTGTGCATTCAATACCTGCCCACAGGACGTGACTACCCTGCTACCACACAGAATCACGCGCCCACTGCAGGATCCCCGCTTACACAGATCTGCCTCACAACGCTCGCACTCCGCCCTGCATCACCTCCCCAGTAACCACACATGCTCTTGCTGGGCTGATCATCCCTGCTCAATACAACATATACATCCCCACGATGTTCTATGATAACACCTTTCTCACACAGATACATGTCCCATAATGCTGATACACCCTGACCTACACGAACAGATAGCCTGCCCCCCACTGATTGGCACCCGTGGCCTCACACATGTTACCTGCCCACGCTGATCCCTGCTCACCACAATAGATGCCCACCTGCTGACTTGCCCTGCTTCAAGCGGGGTCAGAGAGATGAGACACAGCTGATTATCAATGTCACAAGAGAGGACAGTATACTCCCAGCAGCCGCGCTGAATGCCCTGCGCACTGCCTAATAGGTATCTGTGTGAGCAGGGATCAGCGTGGGCAGGTATCTGTGTGAGCAGGGATCGGGATGGGCAAGTATCTGTGTGAGCAGGGATCCGCATGGGCGTGTATATGTAGGAGCATGGATCAGCATGGACAGGTATCTCTGTGAGCAGGGATCATCATGGACAGGTATCTGTGTGAGTAGGGATCAGCATGGACAGGTAAATGGGGGGCTATTTGGGGGGCTAATGGGGGGGGGGGTAGATCTTAGTATGAAGGGGACTGCGATGATGGCATTGTTGTAGGGTTAAGGGTCATTGTGACTTCCAGAATAGCATGGTGTGAGGGCATTGCTGCTTTCATCCTCTCTATGGGGGTCATTTACTAAGGGCCCGAATCGCGGTTTCAAGGCGGGCTACCCAAATTTTTCTGTTTTGCACCAATTTTCCCTGAATTGCCCCAGTCTTTGGCGCATGCGATCGTACGTGGCCGTACGAAAACCCGATGGATTCGGAGAAACCGCCTTTAAAAAAAAAGAAAGTGTCGCTTGACACGCACTTACCTGCACTCGGCCCGGCTTGGTGAAGTTCAGTGCATTCCGATGAACTTCAGTGCAGCAGCGACAACTGGTGGACATTGGGGGAACTACCTTAGAGAATCGCCGGAAGACCCGAATCCTCCACACAGAACGTGCCGCTGGATCGCGACAGGACCGGGTAAGTAAATCTGCCCCATTGTGTCCAGAGTGAGTTGTTGAGGTGGCAACTTAGATGCCAGTAGTGAGACCCCCACAAATCATTAAAGTGGGGGTTCATTTTACCCCCAACAGAGGAGGTTGGAACTGTGGTGGGACCCCCACCCTCAGCAGCAGGTCTTAGACTCAGTGAACCAGAAAGTGCAGACTCATGTAAATGTAGTCAGCGATAAAGAGGGAGGGGGGAAGAATCAATGGGACAATTACATAGGAAATAAAATAAAACCTTGTAGAGAAAATACAGCGGAGAAGCTTCTCTCTGAGAACATCCATGAGACCTCCTGGATAATGGACAGCCATTAGCGTCTCTCCCCCGGCCGCTGGAGTGACCCGGCTCAGGATGGCCATTGATTTTCACATTACTTTTTAATGTCACATATTAAAATCTTTGCTTTGTTAGGCTCATGCTTTATTACGGTTAGTGGTCTGCGCCCGCGCTATAGGGGAGCCGAGCTATAAAGAAGAGAAAACTCAGTGTTCAGCGGCTTCATAGCAATGTGTGCCGGGAGATAAGTGACCGCTAGCGCTACGGATATATCATCCCAAACAGTCTCAGGCTGCGCTCACACCAGGCGCCAAAGATGGCGGACGCAGCCGTGTCAAAAGTTTTTGTTTTTGATACACTGGGTGAGTCCCAGGACAAAATCTGACCCCAGCAGGTCATGGGTTAGGGGTCCTATCTTTTAGGATATGTCTGGGACATGGCTTCCATCTTGAAAGCCGCCATATTGGATCAAGGACAAGTTTTTCTGACGTGAAGGTGGTCGTGTAAGTTATTGTGAGAGTAACGGTCAGAACTAATATTTCGATGTGTGTACATTCCTTTAGGATGCATATTCACAAATAATTGTCAGCTAAGAGGTGAGTCGTCATCTTTACCCCATAATTATCCTGGCCTCAGAATACGTGTAGAAGGCTCAGGGATGGTCTCGCTGCGGCAGGAAGCCACCAGGGTTGTTCCACAGATGAGACTAGCTCGCGGTGGCAGCCAAGGTTTAGGTAGCGATTCAGGAGACAGTCTTGTACTCAGGTACAGGCAGGTTGTCAGGGCTGGCAGCAGAGATGCAGAGGTCCAGGGACGGCAACAGGAGATCAAAGCAAGGCAGGTACAGGAATACAGGGCTCCCAGGGCACTGAGATCCAGTGGGGAATAATGGGAGCCGCCGATCTTTATGGAAATCCGGAAGTGGCCAGCGCAAATCTCCAAGTGCCGGCGCGCGCACACCCTAAGAAGCGGGGACACGCCACCTAGCCGGAATGTTAGCAGGAGCGGGGAGAGGCGCCACGGAGAGGGGCACGGGGGCACCCGTGACAGGGATTGGATCCAATTGTTATGAACTTGCATGAGAATCAATGGAGAATCTCTCTGTTGATAACTTGAACCTCAGATTTTGCATATCTGATTTTTGAGTCAATTCTGGTCTTCCTTGACCTTCCCATTAGAAATCCTATAGAACTGAATAGGGCTGGTCCTATAGACTGGCCCATTTAAACCCATAGAAGTGGGTCACACATGGTGGCTTGATGGTCAGGATGATGGGTTTGAAAGTGGACCAGGAGCAACATAAGTGTGTAGACTCAGTTTACTATGGTTTGGGTTTCATAAGGGCAGACTTAGGATGAGGACTTGGACCTTGTGTTTGCGTGGGTTTCCTCCGGGTACTCTGGTTTCCTCCCACCCTCCGAAAAAACATACTGGTAGGTTGATTAGATTTGTGAGCCCCATGGGGATTTGGCAAGTTCTGTGCAGCGCTGCGGTATCTGTGTGCGCCATAGAAATAAAGAATTATTATTATTATTGTTCTACCAACTAGATTGTAAGCGTCAATGGGCACAGGCACTCAGATGAGAGAAGACAATGGGGCACATTTACCCGGTCCCTGCGCGATCCCCGAGGTGCGATGTCCGCCGGAATCTCTGTACAGCGCTGCAGAATATGTCAGTGCTATTTAAACACTTACGATATTAAAATGTCCACTTGAATTGAAACTGAGTCTTAAATCTTTTGCTCAAATTCCAGGTAGACGCGCGGCAAGAGATTATTGTCATCTTCGGAATATTTCCTGCTGCTATAAGAAGATTAGGCGGAATGTCTTAAGTCTTCTGCATACTTGTCATCCTCCGCTAAGTAACCATCAGAGTCTCACATAACGCGGATATTTTTATAGATCTTGTGAAGTAGGACGTGGTAACGGAGAAGTATCCAGAGGATCTCCGGGATGAAATCTCATTGTAATCAATAGAAAAGTCTAATAATCCTCCATGAAACTGCTGGAGAACGGCCAAAGGTGACCCGGCAAAAAAACATTGCTACATTGTCTTATGAGATTTTTATTTAAGCTACTTTGTCCTTTAAATGTTACAGCTTTCTGCCCGGTACGGAATCCGGATCCTGGTGCCCCGGCAGGTGCAAAATCTGTCATCCAGGGGAGGGGCCTCGGAATTTTCATGAACGTTATACTGTATCTCAGGACATTCAGATACAGGCAGTCCCCGGGTTACGTACAAGACGTTCGGAAGGTTTGTTCTTAAGTTCAATTTGTATGTAAGTCGGAACTGTATATTTTATAATTGTAACCCCAACCAAATTTTTTTTGGTCTCTGTGACAATTGGATTTTAAAAATGTTGGATTGTCATAAGAACCAGGAGTAACAATAAAGTTTATAATTACAGACACTTTTAATAATTGTTACAGCTGATTATTGTAGCCTAAGGATATATACAGTAACTTACCAACATCCAGAGGTCTGTTTGTAACTAGGGGTCGTCTGTAAGTCGGGTGTTAAGTAAGGGACCCCCTGTATTTGAAATTGTACAATGTGGGGGTCTTATCACGCTGGCAGGGCCCCACTAAGAATTTTGGGGCCCCTGATTGGCCAATTTTGAGGTTCTACCAACAAAAATGAGTTTCCTATCTTATGCTATACCACATACATAATGTGAAGGCTCATTTTGTACCGGAAGATTAAAACGATGATCAGAAGTCTTCTTGAGCGCCAAGTGCCCCATAATCTGCTGTTTACTGGGCTGTTTACGTGCTCCTGGAACGGGAGAGGGTCTGGGGCGCAGGAAGGCAACGGCTGCTGAAACACGTCTATCATGGGATTTCTATGGATTTCTCTCTGTCCTACTCTCTGCCCTTGGAGGATTTTTTATCCACTGATGGAATAGTGGATAAGTTTAAGACTATCACAGGCCTTGCGTTGTACAGAGATAGTGGCCTCCAAATCAGTCTAGAGTTTTTAAATTGCCTGATGTATCTGCATAAAATTAGTAAGTTAACAAAACATAAAACATATTACATGGGGGCTTTACCAAAATCAGTTCTACTACTACTACAGGAGCCACCGCAACACCGGAGCAAAAATTACAACATAGATACAGCACCGGAACCAAGATTACAACATAGATACAGCACCGGAAACAAAATTACAACATAGATACAACACCGGAACCAAGATCACAACATAGATACAGCACCAGAACCAAAGTTACAGCATAGATACAACACCGGAACCAAAAATATAACATAGAAACAGCACCGAAACAACGATTACAACATAGATAGAGCACCGAAACCACGATTACAACATAGATAGAGCACCGAAACCAAGATTACAACATAGATACAACACCGGAACCAAAATTACAACATAGATACAACACCGGAACCAAGATTGGATCAGTACAGGATAAGTAATGTCATGTATGTACACAGTGACTGCAGCAGCAGAATAGTGAGTGCAGCTCTGGAGTATAATATGGGATGTAACAAATATATGTCATCTCATTGTTGTATATTGAACCCAATCTGCATTTTGTAGGTTAAATTTTTCCTTTGTGTCTATCATGTAATTTCTGTCCTTCTTACTTGCACATAATATACTGGAATATTAATATAAGCTTTTATATCATTTCACCTTTAGCCTATATTTACTTAACTTCAGCCGAAACATGAAAACTTCCTCTAAAAATCCTCCATATCGTCTTAAGAAGCAGCTGTACTCACTGTTACTATATATACAATGAGACACATGCAGGAGATCTAGATGCTCCATAGATTAGGAACAATTCAGATTTTGTCTCTCTGGTTTATTTACTGCCTCCTGTGGTGAGAATGAGTACTACACCCCCATCATTGCTCTTGCAGATTACAGTGGAAATTCAAGGACGCACACTCCAGAATTCTTGTTTTTCATCACACAGATGCACTTTGCATAATTATACATTTTACATGAGAGAACTTTCAGAAGAGGAGAAAACTCCCTCTAAGACACAACAACAAACCGATAGTAACCTGGGCGGCTGTTCCTCTGCTGCACCGATCTCTTTCAGCCTTGAGTGCGGTTTAATGAAATCATCATGTACTAAGATTCTTAAATTCTCCATTGCTGCCTCGTATTGTTCATCGTATAATCAGAGGTCAATGCCCCAGGACACCAGGACAATCATTCCTTCAGTAATTGACTATTATGGGAGCAGATTGATTGATATTGTCCAGTATTAAGCTACGTGTCTGCATGGTCTACAACCTAATAGTCCCTACTGCTCGTACTATATACTGGGGTGTCCTCTTATACAATCCTCTGGATGCACCTCGTGTATTAGCGATTCTGTTACTTCTGCACCCCCAAATCTACACCCTTACCTATTACTTATTAGGGAGAGGGGACCTGATCCTGACTGCTATTGTTTGGAACCTGCATGAGGTCCCATGAGGACCTTCCACTTAGGAGTTAATTGGTGTTAAGCAGATCCTGAAAGGGGCTTATGATAATTGTTGCGGTTGTCTAATAATACGAGTCCAAATTGGCCAAAAACCCAATTGTATCTGCTGGTATTAGGCTCTATGGTCATAATGTAAAATATATAAGGGGACTCTCTACCTTCTCCCCAAATACCAGGAGGGTGCGGCTGTTAAGCTGGGATCACATCACGTTATTTGTACACGTCAAGCGTATATGTGGGGAAAGCGCCAGATGTATCCGCTTTGCGCATACATTGACAAATAGTGGTAGACGGAGGGGTAGGTGTTGCCTCCGTCCGCTCACTAAAAATTCTATCTGTCAAAAAATGCAGGATGGAAAGATGAAGCAATGGATGGAGTCTGCACTCAGCGGAGGCAATGGACGGCTCTGGGGAGCGGATGCAGCGTGTTGCATCTATCCACACAGTCCCGCCGAGCTCATACGTCACGCAGCAGGAGGGAGGACCCATATTAGGAAAGTGACATCACTGGGGGAATGCCCCATTCATTAGATGTACACTCCTTCCCCGCATTCAGGTGGTATGGGGGTCCCCGGACGGCGTATCCCACCATATAGGCTACTACAGCAACAGCAGACATAGTGGCTGCTATGGGACCCGCAGTGTCAAGGGGCCCCGGCATCCAATCTGACACATTAAAGAGTGGAGTTTGTGCACCATTATATACATATTATGCTGTATTTCATGATATGTATGTCACAGTGAAATTTTCTACAGTACACATCTTAGTTGGAACAGTAGGATTAGGAATCTCTCCGCTTTAGCTTCCTGCCGTCTATGTGCCCCATGTGGTCTGAAGTTACTGGGACCCACGCCTTTGCTATACAATCAAAATATCAATCTACTGTGGGGCCCCTGGTGGCAGGGGGCCTATTCCAGGCTCATCTTGCTTCCATTATAATGGCTGGTGACAACCGGTATATAACGGCAACTTGAGACT
This sequence comes from Engystomops pustulosus, assembly GCA_019512145.1. Classification (NCBI taxonomy): domain Eukaryota; kingdom Metazoa; phylum Chordata; class Amphibia; order Anura; family Leptodactylidae; genus Engystomops; species Engystomops pustulosus. The sequence goes on from WNYA01000418.1 coordinate 10,018, forward strand.
CCCACAGTTCCTGGACCGTATGAAAATAATGGGCCCCTCACATATCTAATTTTTTAAATTGTTTGACATTTTCTGCCTACACAGGTGCCAGGACCAAGCTTTTAGGGAAAAGAATGTGTCCCTTCTGTTGGCATTCAGTTCTACAGTTCAAGGACCTTTGGAGGACCTCCAAAGGTCCTGCAAGGGCTCTTGCAAAGGTGTATTGAAAACGGTCTCACATGCATTAGGAATTCAGATCTGTCTTTATTATCTCTTTAGGGGATTTGTTGGTCCATGTTATAATCCTCTACTGTCTGCATAATGATTTGATCTCCACAGTTGAAAGTTGGGCAATCCATGCAATTTCTTGGGGCCCTAATGTCACGGGGGTCCTATACTGTCATGGGTTGCATCTGATTCTTCAAGACTGGGCGAGCCATTCAGTGGTAGTAACATCCATACCCCTCCTGAGTGTTATATTCTCTATCAACCGCCTCAATGCACAACGGCAGAGCAGGGAGTTAATTGACTCCCTGCTCTGCCATTCAGAGTGAAGGGGGCACCCGACAACACATGGCTTGTTATCCCCCCCAAAACACTATATGCGAAAATAGTAAGCAAAAAGAACAAGAGACTACCTAAATTCCAGTTATTGGCTCTGAAAGGGCCTTCATTTTTCTGGTTTCGGATGTATTGCACTCGTCCCCTTCCTGGGGTACAGTTATCATTACCGGAACGGATGAGGGCACAATACAGATACATCTGAAGACTCCGCTGCCTCCAATTTCCTTTAGGAGTTAATGGAGCTTGAGTGATGGCCCCCATTGTCCCGCAGTGAAGCATACTTTGTCTTTTCGAGGCGGCCTCTGGTCCCGCTACGTGATAAACACGCGGCTATCGATTGATATGTATTGTATCCTCCGAGGGATTCTACTGTCTTCAGGATCCGACATCTCAGCAAACTTTTCAGACGTCTTAATGCTGTGAAATGATCAAACCAGGTTCCTGGAAGAGTCTGCTTACCTCACACCCCTCCGAAGTCTCGGGCATTTATTTCATACGGGGAGTAATCATCGCACTCCCGAAAAAACGCTGGAGCATGATTCATTAGGAAGGGCATTGTAGCATTGAGTGCACTGAATGTGAAATTGCCCTGTGATCTCTAAGGCTGCAGAGCGGGGACTGACACTCGGCTGCTCCGGGAAAGTGCAGCGTGATCATTTGTTACAGTGTCTTACAATGCGCTGAATGAGAGATTGCAGAGAGCCGAGCAGATAACAATGCGGGTCCTTGCAAGACCGCGATTTAAATGTTAGTCTTTGATGCACATGAAGGTTTTTAGCTCATTAGCGTTTCTTAGGTATTCAGCAGAAAAGTGGCGGCCGTAATTGTGTGACACACCGTGCCGGCTGTGGGCACGGCATTAAGTAGCGCTAATACCTGCCTGTTGGACTGCCCTTGGAGAACCGCCAACATTTTAGCTCAATTCCCAAAGGTCTGGCTTGAGACTCGGAGAGCGACCAAACCATATGGTTCTATATCCAAGGGTCATTTTTGCAGGAACCTTCCTTTCAACTCTGATTTCCGAGCCCATGAATTGTGCACTCTATAATTCCCTTACACTCCCAAATGCTTCAGCCTTCCAATTTTCTCTATTCTTGACGATGCCCTTCTTACCGAGAGACACAACAGATTACAAGCATACATATTAATATATCTTTGTGACTAGGCTGGCACATATACATATTAAGGAAACCGCTTCAAAAGCTTTCACGTCCATATCAAGAGATCGGAGAAGTGAAATAAAAGACCGGCGCTGGCAGATCCGGGGAGGGTGTTTGCTTAAATCTTTGCAACGTATTGTTCCTTGTTTGGAAGATGTTGGCATGTGCCGGACTTGATAATGTTCTGCGTTACTTTGTGAGATGAAGAGGATGGGGAAATTATAACTCTCACGACAGACATGGTTTTCTTAGGGCTTTGTCGAAAAAAGGATTCAACTAAGACATAAGATAAGGAGGATCTTTTGCGGCTTCTTAGATGTAACATTTGATAGCGAAGAGCCATCCACCACTTGTTTTTTAGGACTACCATGATTGGGGCAGCAGGACATTAATCAATATCGAGAATGAGGCATCAGATTCATAAATGCCAGGACCAGAGAACCAAGTTATTGGACAAGAACAGGAGGAGCCAATGGGCAACAAGACTATAGCAATGGATAGACGATGGATTTCTATACTCACTATACTGGGTAGGTTATCATAAATTGGTCAATACATTTATTAATGGTATGATGAGAAAACTCATCCAATGGGCACAAAGAACTGCAGAGACACCATGACTATGGTTTTACATTGTTGCCAAGATACAAAGTCCAGAGACCTACGCCAAAGAAACCCAGCAAAACCAATGATAAATCTTGCTCCATGTGTCTGGGGAAGCCCTGGGTGATGTAGAGACACCATACATGGACAGATCATGATATTTTACTGATGACGTGGCTCCTGTTCTGCCACTAACACATCTATACAAGGGATTCCTGGACACAACACATAGGATTCCAGATGTCTCTTCTGAGGATTCCCCTGCAGACAGATACTAGGAGTCTGTACAACAGCAGAAGTCACTCATTATTGAAAATGACAGAATCCCGGTATTGAACCATTCTGAGTATGAAAGTATTGAACAAGTATTGAGGTTTTGATCCATCGTGCACCCTGCCATATTGTTGCCTGAAATCACTTAACATTTGGTCTATGAGGATTGTGGAATTAAACCAATGAACCTCAGCATTAAGGCATGGGACCCTCAGGTCAACGTTAATCAAGAGTAGGGGGATGAAACACTGTACTCCACCACTAGGTATTAAATCCATGGACCCCAAGACTTCAGCTCAATAGATCCCAAGACCCTGAACCACCAGACATCAGGATGTTGGTGTGGAATGAAACCAAGGGACCTCAAGCGTGTGACCATCGAGACAATGTACATAAAGACTCTAGGGATGAAACATTGCACTAAACCACTGGGAACTAATCCTTTGGACCTCAAGATTTAGACATAAAACCAATGGAGACTGGTACCCTAAACCAATAGACACCTTGACAATGGTGTGTGTGGACCAAAACCATTGGTCTCCTCCAGGATTAAAAACATTGGGCAATCAAGTCAATGGGGGTCATTTACTAAGGGCCCGATTCGCGGTTTCCCGACGTGTTACCCGAATATTTCCGTTTTGCGCCGATTTCCCCCGTGATTTTGGCGCACGCGATCGGATTGTGGCGCATCGGCGCTGGCATGCACACGACGGAAATCGGGGGCGTGGCCGACCGAAAACCTGACGGATTCGGAAAAACCGCCGCATTTAAAAAAAGAAAAGTGTCGCGGAGCTTGCACTTACCTTCACTAGGAATAGGCCGGTAAACTTGAGTGCATTCCGATGCTCTAAAGCGCAGCAGCGCCACCTGGTGGACGTCGGAGGAACTGCCTTAGTGAATCGCGGCCGGACCCGAATCCACCACAGAGAATGAGCCGCTGGATCGCGAATGGACCGGGTAAGTAAATCTGCCCCAATGTCCACCACGACTTGAGGTCAAAGAATCTCTAGATTCCAAAATCCTATGGAGACTGAGACTGAGTCAATGTACATCAAGACCAAGTGTTTGGAATAAAACATTGCACTTCCCATCTGGGCAGTAAACCTCAGCACCCCGAGACTTAGACCTGGATCCAATGGAGATTGCTTCCCTGCCACCTAAGGAGGGGCTGTTGAGTCAAAGCCATTGAGATCTATCCATGAATATTAATGGAAAGTTCTTCCAGAATACAATTTCACTTCATATCTGACTCCCATCTTATATAAATGGGCGAATGTAGTGTCTGCTCCATTAGGTCCAGTATCTCCGAGCACCACATGCACATTGCTCATTAGGATGACTGCGAGGAACGCTGGGTAGTAATAAATATATAACAGCTCATAGAAAACACTTTAAACAAATGGCGTTATATATAGACACATGCGAGTGAGGAGTATACAAGGAAGTCTACATAAATATTTGCTGCCTGGGATTGGGCCAGATGGCACATCATAGAGATGTATATTACAGCGGAACAAGGATTTACATCTCATTACACTATTATTTATTGTCTTCTCACTTGTGGGATTCTGCCAAGACATAGAGATCAAGGAAAACTTCCTTAGACTTATTAAAGAAAAATAAGATCCATTGATACAATGTATACTCCAGGACTAATTTTAATACCATCCACCATTGGTAGGGGAAATATCTATGACTTGGGAGTTCCAAATTTCTTTTGGGTATGGGATTAAATCTGTACATTGGCCATTCCCCAGACATTAGCCGATAACTAAGCATGTTAATGTAGAACCACACCAGCGTGCCTTAAAGGTCTGACAAGGTCCAGCAGAAGATCATTTGGAGGTGACATTGGAGCAAATCACTAGTCACTAGGATTATTTTATTATGGTATCATCACAAATGACCTACCAGATCTTATTGATTATACGTTTTGTGTGTACAATGACAGTAATAAAGATTCAGATGTTTTGTACAAATGTGGGTGGAACTCAGTATTATCTTTGTTGGACCTTTTGGGGGGCCCAATCACTGCACATCTCTGCTCCCAATGGCAGAGCAGACAGCCTATTGCTCAATGTTCTGGTATGCCTTTAATTGTATCAGCATCTTGATGGCGCCAATACAGTCTAAGCCCATAAGGAAGATATGGTTCATCATTCTGTATTTCCCTGCTTCCCTAACCCAGCTATTTTTCACAGACAACAAAGAAGAGCGACAATCCCACCATTGTGAAGGACCACCCTGATATCTGGGGACATCATCCAGCTCTAGAGCTAAGAATCCCCGGTCTGACTCCCCTGAATTCTAAACCCTTCATAGTCCCCATTCATTTCTGGATAGGCTAAAAATAATTTGAGGCTACAGGTGCTGAGGACAAGGCGCTGTGCACACATGCTGACGTTATGCTATAAGTTTGGCTACTCTAAAGCACATTCTGGAATATTAAAGCAGATCACTGGGCACGAAAAACTCAGTGACTGTCACATCAGAGGAACAAGTAGTGTGGAGGAAACACTCGGTGCACCGGAGAGATAATGTGCTGAGGAAGAAGCAAAAATGTGACAATGATCCAATGCAGAATAATGTTATGTATGGAGGATCCTGCACAATAGACGGATGGCAGGACGTCACCAGGACAGAGAAGGGTTAAAACTAAAGGAACTCTACTAAGGGAATCTAACCAACCTATCCATTAGCAAGAGTTTGGGGCTCTACTAGGACAAGATCTAGGGGTAATTTTTTTTATTAAAGAACCCTGAAAGTTTTTTTTTATCCCCCCTCCCATATACATGCATGCTCAGCTCTGTGTGCAGTCTCAACTCTGTGTGCATGCTCAGCTCTGTGTGCAGTCTCAGCTCTGTGTGCATGCTCAGCTCTATGTGCAGTCTCAGCTCTGTGTGCAGTATCAGCTCTGTGTGCATGCTCAGCTCTGTGTGCATGCTCAGCTCTGTGATCATTCTGAACCATGTGTGCATGCTCAGCCCTGTGTGCATGCTCAGCTCTGTGATCATTCTGAACCATGTGTGCATGCTCAGCCCTGTGTGCATGCTCAGCTCTTTGTGCATGCTCAGCTCTGTGTGCATGCTCAGCTCTGTGTGCATGCTCAGCTCTGTGTGCATGCTCAGCTAATCAAAATCCATATAAGATCAATCAACAGCACTTGCACAGGATCCGTCAAAAGGCAATTTACAGGATAAGTATAAAATAGTGTTACAGGATGAGTCAAAAAGATCAAGCAAAATAATTTTTTTTCCAGGATCAGTCAAAATCAGTATAAAAGATGTAAGAAAATTACTCGTACATGATCCGTCAAAGCAATTTTACTACGTCAGGCAAAAGCAGTTTTTACGGGATCTGTCAAAAGCAATTTTGTCTTTAGCAATTTTTCCAATATCAGTCAATATAAGATCAATCAGCGGCGCATGATCAGTAAATGCAATTCCACAAGACTGTCCATCCGCAGTCTTACAGGATTTTTCCCAATATTTTTCCCTTTTAATAATATAATACAGTGAATTAAAAGTTGATAAAAACCGATAACACGGTATTAACGTGTATAAGCCCCGCCCCCACCAACCTGCATATTGTTCCGCCCACGCTGGTAAAAGAACTTCATTTCATCTACAGAAATATTTAATTTTTTTGTCATTTCATCTTTTTTTCTTTGCAGAAATTGTCATAGATCAAGAAGTTTTCGCATTTTTTAGACGTTAATGGCTGCTCAGTCACAGTGACCGTACTTTGTCTGGATTTAATTAAAAATAGTCTTCCCACATTACTCTTGGTATCTTCTGCCGGGGGCCGCAGACATCTGTAACCGAGACACAACCTACAGATAAGAGTCTGTTCCGATCACATTTCGCTCTTACACATAGAAGGACCAGGGGAAGATTTGGTATTTCTGGGGCCCCTAAGGGCCACCTAATTCATTGCTCCAAATTACCAAGCAGTGAGGCCATTGCTCTAGGGTTTATTACAGTGTTTGTTGTATGGGTGCCCAAAGGATATTACAGTGGGGCCCCACTGATCTCCCGGGCCCCAAGTTATTGGATGTGTTGCATTACCCACCCCTGATGTGGAGCATTTCCTGCCCTGTATAGACATCTGAAACCCTATATAATATAAACTATGGATGCCATAAGGACACAGATTTGGTATCCATTGTGTGATTGAGACCCTATAGATAGACCAAGAGCTCTAAGTATAAGCAGGAGTGGATTAAAGGGAACCTGTCACCAGGAGAGCCAATTTTAGCACTCCCCCAGTCCCTACAGAGCATAGTACATACACTGCCAAAGTGTTTTTGTATTAAAAATAGGTTTTACAGAAAAAAAGATCTGTTATATTGTACCTTTCATTAGCATCTGCTGTGTGACTAGGTAGTTGCCAATTGGGAGGGGCTGGAAAGGAGCAGTCCCCCCCCCCACCCTTGGGAAACAGCTTCTCCATGTGACCTTTTCAAATATATGAAAACACCCATCACTGGGCTTAGCGACGCCCCCTGCTCCTCTACAGCCAATCCTGAGTGAGGGGAGTTATTCATATATTTGAAAAGGTCACATGTTTCCCAAGGGTGGAGGGGGGCTGCTCCTTTCCAGCCCCTCCCAATTGGCAACTGCCTAGTCACACAGCAGATGCTAATGAAAGGTACAATATAACATCTTTTTTTCCGTAAAACCTATTTTTAATACAAAAACACTTTGGCAGTGTATGTACTATGCTCTGTGGGGACTGGGGGAGTGCTAAAAATGGCTCTCCTGGTGACAGGTTCCCTTTAAGCACTACACAACCCATGCAATTGATTGGGGCCTCAGAGATCAGGGTGGTCCCCACACAATGGTGGGATTCAGCAGGTTCTCCTAGACTGGTTTGGGGGACCAGGTCAAATCAAGATGATTACCTGCACCCCCCTGTATGGTATAAATTGTATCAGCATCCACAGGACCCCAATACAGTTTAGAGCTAAGAAACAGCAGAAACCAATAGACTCCATTGTATTTCGGGTCTCAAGACATAACTTTTTCTGTCTGCCCCTTGGTATACATAAAAAAGGACATTGGGGGTCATTTATCTTATCTTATCTTTTTTGGCTTGTTTTTGGTCTGTTTTCAATCCGCTATTATGGTCATTTATTAATTTCCCTTTTTCCTGTTAAATGTTTTTTTTTTGGATCTCTTTTTGCAACATTTGTTACAAAAGTCTCGAAAATGTCCCATAAATGTCTCAAGTCCTTATTTTCCATTTTCTAAGTTTTCCTTAAGTCTGGTTTCGTCTGGAGTTTGTTTGCGCCATTAAATGTTGCGCATTTTAGACAATTTGAATTGATAAAAGTCATTTAAGACATTAGCACATCTGGAATAGAAGATAAATGTGATTTACTGATGATAATCTAATGTCCGGCACATTGAGTCCCCAAAAAGGTGCAAAAATTGCAATGCGTCAAAAAAGACAGAAAAATAAAGATAAATGACCCCCATAATAAGGGTGGCGTGGTGGCTCAGTGGTTAGCACTTCTGCCTTGCAGCGTTGAGGTCCTATTTGCAGGTCAACATCTGCAAATAGTTTGTATATTCTCTCCGTGTTTGCGTGGGTTTCCTCCAGTTTCCTCCCACACTCCAAAACATACTGGTAGGTTGATTAGATTGTGAGCCCCATGGGGACAGGGAGCGATTTGTCATGCTTTGTGCAGCGCTGCAGTATCTGTGTGCGCTATATAAATAAAGAATTATTATAATGTACCTCACATGATACCTTGGTACTAAAGATGGAAGATAATGTAGTCAATATGAAGACATTAAGGACATTACTTATAGCAAGTGATAAAAGGGAACAATAGCTCATAAACCGAACAGGGATGGGAAGCGGATCTACGAAACGCAGGCAAGTAAGGGTTAAACTGCTGCAGCCGTTCATGTACATCCATCCTCTGCATTGGGATAGTCATGGAGATTTGTTGGTATTTTAGGGTAGGGGTCTCCAGTGGGTGATGAGTTGCCCCCTTACGTGTCAGGTCTAACAAAAGCCGACATCCAATATTGAATGAGAGAAGAAGAAAAACAGGAGAAATCCTTGAAGGAGCCGCAGGAGCTGCACTTTCCAACCTGTGAGCTGCAGATCTTATCTCCTGCGAGGAGGGAGTCACACATCAGCGCTTCCCTATGATGAGAAAACCAAATCCAAAGCTTTCTCCCGATTTTTTTGCACCTATCCCCCCCCACCTTATGTCCTCGCAGAGCCCCCCCCCCATCCACTAAAAGTGCCGGCTGCATCCCTCATTGTAAGGGGTCGCCCGAGCCCCTTGAAGGTTACAGCAATCCCTGGATGTGCAATAAAAGATTTCGGGAATATCAGGCTCCAATCTATTATTTTGCTTTCCATTGATCTGCCGCTGCCTGAGAATCCACTGCAATTTCCAGTTGTAAATCACGGCACAGGGACGGGTCACTCCCTACCGCCTCCTATTGGCCACCCAACCCCTTCCATTTACATAGGGGCTCTCTGATTGGCCGAAGGGTTATACAAGACTTTACATAAGCCTGGCAGCTCTCCCTGAGTTGTATAAAGCACAAGAGAAGAATAAGGTGGCGAAGCACAAGGGAAACTTGGGAACTCACAAAATCCAACTATACGGGGAGGATGCTGCGGGCGCATTTCTTTATAACAGTGAGTAGAGATGCAACCGGGGGGGAGGAATTGGCATCTTATAAGAAAACCCCTTGAAGGGAAGGGGTTAACGCATGCTTGCAACAATGTAACAAGGATCTGCTGTATATTTATATAGAATAAGATGGGGGGGCATTTCTACAGGTCAAGTATGACCCCCCTATATTGACTGTGTAGACCATTGATAGACCTGATTGATAGATCTGATTGATAGATTTGATTGATAGATCTGATTGATTGATAGATCTGATTGATAGACCTGATTGCAGGATGATTCGCTATCTACATACATGATCGACCCTGTGGCTACCTATAGATACAATATATGATACATGTTAACTACAACTCCCCCCATCTCCCCACCATGACCAGTACAACGTGATCCTCTGCTGGGTATTGGTAACTAAGTGTGCGCTCCCCTGAGTGTCTAGACTCCAGCCTGGGTTAATGCAGTTTATAGTAGTGGGTAGACCTCTGTTTGTAGGACAGATTTGTCATCACGTTACCGTCCCCCCCTTCCCTCCCCCTGTGATGAATTTTAATATTTAATAGTGTCAGCGCTGGCATTGTTACACAGAGCAGGACTGCGATTCCGATAATTACACGTAGATTCATTGCAGCTCCTGCCTGTCAGCTCCATTAAAAGTTCCTGATGTTTTGGGAATGTTTATGCCTCCCTAAATATCCTTCTCTTATGCATAAGGTCCTGGAGTGATCCCCAAAATCTTGTGCATCTGGCACCTATAGCATCTATAGGCATCTATAGCAGCAGCTGCTCCGATCCTTACATTGATGCAAATGTTGTTTAGATTTCTGTTCATTCTTGTTACATTTTGTTACTATGATCTGTACATGGATACAAATGTTGCAGATTTTGTTGCCACTTCTGATCCGTTTTTCATTGCTACGATCTTTACATTGATACGAATGTTGTAGATTTTGTTTAGACTTCTTTGCTTTTCATTGCTACGATCTTTACATTGATACAATGTTGCAGGTTTTGTTTAGATTTATGTTCATTCGTGTTACATTTCATCGATACAAATGTTGCACATTTTTAGATTTCTGATCAGTTCTGAGGCTTTTCATTACTACAATCTTTACATTGATACAAATGTTGCCTTTTTTGTTTATGTTTATGTAAATTTGCTTTACATTTTGTTACTTTATGTTCCATGGCACCTGATTTGGTCTATTTTTGTTACATTTTTGTGGCTTATTTCCTTTCTGCTGGAGAGGATTTGATATCTGGAGTCCTGCAGTAGATCCATGAAATGGATTTAGTGGATTTTGTCTTTGTCATCCAGCTGCTCGGTGAACACATCGACAAGTTGAGATGAGGTTGCCAAGGCCTCAGTGATGGCCCGCGACTAGTTAGTCTCACTCGAGTGATGATGATGCCTCGTGACAAGGGAAGAGGCTGCATTGAAGAATTTCATAGACCTGACTTTATGAAGGTTGACTCCGGGTCTGATCTTCCGCTCTGGTAAAATATGATCACTGCTCTGTATTGTTAGTGATTCTGCGCTGTCAGCAGGGATGGTGCATGGTGCGTGGCGGCCAAAATAAGAAATGAAAAGTTTGAAGGACTTGGTGACATCTGCGTATGCCTAGCTTTATGCTGCCAGCCTGGCATTGAGGTGATGTACTGGAGATCTCCATAGCGATGTACATTATACTCTGCTGCAGTAATCCCTCTGTCAGAGACCGTCCAGACATTGCTACAGTCTTCAGATACAGCACAATTCAGCTTCAATGGTCTCGCTTTCCGTAAAGTAAATATTTGAAGTCTTCGGCTTGTAAAAGCGGCCTGATATATTAGTGCGTCTCCGGTGACTTGGGGAAAGTGTTACGCTCTAGCACTTTTTTAAAATGGCTGCAACTCATTAAGCGGTTTTGTAATTAATTGGAAATTCTGTGTTGTCAATAGCGATGGAGCGCTGGGCATTGGGGATGGGGAGGATTAGTTCTATGTATAGAAGTAATGGCCTAAGGAGGGGACGGAGCCCTATAAGGAACATAGGGGATGAGAGAGGAATACGGATACAAAGGGGGTCATTTATCGTATTTCCCCCTTCCCTGAGCTCTTTTTGCGCCTTTTGTCAAATAAAGTTTTTTTTGCACCTCATCATGCGCAAATTTTAAAAAAGGTGCAATTTTGTTGCGCAATTAATACCATAATGCCTTTCCTAAGCATGATCTGGATTGGCGTGTCATTGCGCGATTATTTGCGCCCATATAGGTGCAAATCAATGTTAAATAAGGCGTAAAAATCTGTAAAAAGGCGCAATGTAATGACAAATAGGGCGCAACAACACAAAATGGTTACACAGAGAATTGAGGTGTAACATTCCAAAAAACGCAAAATAAGCGTAAAACAGCCATTACGCAGCAAATCCCCCTTCCCCCTCAGGTCCCGGAGTTCACCTCTTCTCCTGGTGCATGTAAGTGCATTGTCCGTGTATAATGCCTGGGCGGGGAGTCACTAAGATCCGCCCCGATATCCTGCATGTGTCGCTTCCCCCGCTCAGGTCCCTGGAGTTCACCTCTTCTTCCTGGTGCATGTAAGTGCATGTCCGTGTATAATGTCTGTGCGGGGAGTCACTAAGATCCTGCCCCCATATCCTGCATTGTTCGCTTCCCCGCTCAGGCCCTGGAGTTCACCTTCTTCTTCCTGGTGCATGTAATGCATTGTCCGTGTATAATGCGCTGTGCGGATCCATAAGATCCGGCGCCCGATTCCTGCATGGTCGCTTCCTCCCCGCTCAGGTCCCGAGTTCACCTTCTTCTTCCTGGTGCATGTAGTGCATTGTCCTGTATAATGCGCTGTGCGGGGAGTCACTAAGATCCTGCACCCAATATCCTGCATGTCGCTTCCCCGCTCATGTCCCTGGAGTTCACCTTCTTCTTCCTGGTGCATGTATTGCATTGTCCGTGTATAATTCTCTGTGCGGGGAGTCACTAAGATCCGGCGCCCGATATCCTGATGTGTCACTTCCCTTCCCGCTCAGGTCCCCGGAGTTCACCTTCTTCTTCCGGTGCATGTAAGTGCATTGTCGTGTATATGGCTGTGCGGGGAGTCACTAAGATCCTGCACCCGATATCCTGCATGTGTCACTTCCCCGCTCAGGTCCCCGGAGTCCACCTTCTTCTTCTTGCGACACAATTTGCATTTTAAATCCTGCACTTACTCTGAATCAGTCGGGTTGTCTGACGGCCCACTCCCCGATTAGTGTTGCATGAAAGTCGGTGCAATTGCACCAAAATCCGATCGCGTGCGTCAAAAAACCCTGGTAAATGCGGCACAAATCGGAAATAGTCGGGAAACCCGGCGGAAATGCGGTCCCCCTTAGTAAATGTGCCCCATTATCTCCACTTCAGTCCAACCATTGGGGTTGTGAAGTTACTTTGCAAGGTTTATTTTTCAGGAATCAGCATTCAAAAAAATGTCCTGCAAGGCAAATTTTAAAGTTTACAAAACTTGCTCCAGTTTTGTCTAGAATGCATATCCCCCCCCCCCCAAAAAAAATAAATGCTTAAAGGGCATCTACCACCAGGATGAAAGACTGTATGCAAATGAGCCTAGGCGCTACAGGTTCCATTAACACTTATGGAGCCTGGAGCCCCTCAGGCTCATTTGCATTCAGTCCTTCATCTTGGTGATAGATGCCCTTTAAATTGTTTAGGGATCCTGTTAAGCATTTTTGGTGCACATGGGATATAGCTTGGGGTATTATATGCCCAAGGTGGTGCAACATTGACAAGCCTTGGAATTTCTATGTAGAAAGATAGGACATGTTCACTTCCGACATGCTCAATCCCATTTTCCCCATAAGATAAATGTTACCAATTGGTCTGGCCGCTGCGTTTCTCCCTTTATACTTGCGCGCATACTTAAGGAGGTAGTCGAAGGATGAAAAACTTTCTGCGTGCACCCGCTACTTAAATACCTGTCCAAGCCGTGCAATCCGAAAACGGTGCACAGCCCGACAAAAGTGCAAGCGACCTTTAGTAAATGAGCCCCATTGTATCACCCAATATGTTGCGTTATGTAACACATAGTACAGAAATTTCTCCGAATCAGAAATCCAGTCTTTCCGTACGAGTGGCATAGTTGTGTTTGAAAACCTGCAAACCCCAAAAAGCTACAAGAGTGTTGCAAAACTTTTGTTAGCATAAAAAAAAAAACTTCTGCAGAATTTTAAACGGAGTCTACAAATCCGCAACTCATCCAGCAAGTAAAAGCAGCGATGTCTGCTGCAGATTATACGCTTTCCGCGCCTTCTCAGTGCCCCAGCAATCTGTTATTCAAAAGAAATTGCCATATTTATCGGTATGAGCTCCTTGGTGCACTAGGGGCGGGGTCCTGCCTCTCAGTGCACCGGTGTTCTTCTTTATATCATGCCCAGTGCCACCACCTTATAAAATATATCATCCGCATGAATGAAGGGGAAAAGGAGGAAGAGAGGTGCAGCAGCAGCAGGGCCCGCCCCTTAGTGCACCTGGAAGCAAATTTGCTGCTTTGTTCAGAAAATACACTTTCTGTTTTTTCTAACCCCTTTAAAGGGAACGATTGAACTTTGTGTAGACTTGTATTTTGGGGGCACGTGATTGGAGCGCACTTATTTTCAGTATGCCTGATCCTTGGCTATGATCAGTAGCCTCCTTTCCCTATTCAGATCATAGACGAACCAAGGGTGCATGTGTACAGGAATGTCAGGAGGAATAGCTATCATATGAATCCTATGGAAGGTGTTTAGAGACATTGGGGGTCATTTACTAAGGGCCTGAATCGCGTTTTTACGTTGTTTTACCCAAATTTTATCGTTTTGCGACGATTTTCCCTGAATTGCCCCTGGATTTTGGCGCACACGATCGTATTGTGGCACATCGGCCCCGGCATGCACGCAGTGGAAATCGGGGGCGTGGCCGTCGGAAAACCCATCGGATTCGGAGAAACGCTGTATTTTAAAAAAAAAAAAAGGGGGGAGGGGCGCTGGCGCAAAAAGCACCAAGGGAAGGAAAAAGGAGAAAGGACCCCCAGAGAAGGGATTTTAGATGAGAGATGTTATCTGAGCGCCGAGCGGAGAGGAGGAGAGCGAGCGAGCGAGCGAGCGAGCGAGCGACACGCCGAGCGAGCGCAGAGCGGAGCGGAGCGCCGAGGAGAGAGACGAGCGAGCTAAAGAATAGTGCGATCTGAAGAGCTAGAGAGAATATGAGCTAGAAGAGATAGTATAGAAGATGAGGATAACTTGAGACGATATAGAAGCTATATATATATATATAGATATTCCGCTTATGTAATATCCTAGCTATCTAGCGATATATTATATCATATATCTATGTATGTATAATATCTATATATTCATCTATCGATCATCCTAATCAGTATAGATTCGTATCGATCTATCTATCTAGTCTATTCTATCTATCTCACTATCTATCTCTCAACTACTATCTACTATCTATCTATTCAGCCTATCTATCTTCCTATCATCTATCTTATCGATCTATCTATCTACTCGTTCCATCTTCATATTATCTTCTACCTATCTATCTATCTATCTATCTATCTATCTACTATCTAGTATCTCCTATCATCTCCTCCTATCTATCTTACTATCTATATCTACTTATCTATCTATCTATCTATCTCTATCCTATCTCCTATACTATCTACTATCTATCTATCTACTACTATTATTCGATCTATCTATCTATCTATCTATCTATCTATCTATCTATCTTCAATTAATCAATCATCTATCTCTATATCATATAATATCCATTTATCTATTCTATTTTTGCATATCTATACTATGTATCTCATATCTATCTTATCCTCTCTCCTACTTATGATGGGATGGGTGTTATATTTATAGTTGTAAAACTTCAATTCACCTTTAAGTTCCACAATGAATAATTTCCAGACAACTTGGCGCCTGTCAATACAGCCAAATGCCTTTGACCCCGTGCAAGAGCGAGGACAGATAAAAGCCTCCTTATAACTCATTGTATTTAGAGATTTTGCAGAGATCTTAGATTTTTGCCCCATGGGAAATAATAAAAATTTGCTGTGCAATTTTTCCATGACCCATGTAAATTAGGGATCTCCAAAAATTCCTCCCTTCCCTTTTGTACTGATGCATCACCTTTTGCGGGGCCATATTTGCCAACTTATTGGGGCACATTTACTTACCCGGCCCTGACGTGTTGTCCTACGAAGATGAAGTCCGGTGCGATTCACTAAGATCGTGCGCCCAATATCCTGCATGTGACCCTTCCCGCTCCAGGTCCCGGGTTCACCTTCTCTTCTGGTGCATGTAAGTGCATTGTCCGTGTATAATGCGCTGTGCGGGGAAGTCACTAAGATCGTGCGTAGATTTCCTGCATGTGTCGCCTTCCCGCCTCAGGTCCCCGAGTTCAACTTCTTCTTCCTGGTGCATGTAAGTGCATTGTCCGTTATAATGTGCGTGCGGGGAGTCACTAAGATCATCTGCGCCGATATCCTGCATGTGTCGCTTCCCCGCTAAGTCCCCGGAGTTCACTTCTTCTTCTGGTGCATGTAAGTGCATTGTCTGGTATAATGCGCTGTGCGGGGAGTCACTAAGATCGTGCGCCCGATATCCTGCTGTGTCCTTCCCCGCTCAGGTCCCATGGGAGTTTACCTTCTTTTCTGGTGCATGTAAGTGCATTGTCCGGTATATGTGCTGTGCGGCGGAGTCATAAGATCTGCCGGCCCGATATCATGCATTGTCCTTCCCCGCAGGTCCCGGAGTTCACCTTCTTCTTCTCCTGGTGCATGTAAGTGCATTGTCCGTGATAATGCCGGTGGGGGAGTCACTAAGATCCTGCGCCCGATATCCTGAAGGTCGCTTCCCGCTCAGGTACCTGGAGTTCACCTTCTTCTTCCTGTGCATGTAAGTTGCATTGTCCGTGTATAATGCGCTGTGTGGGAGTCACTAAGATCCTGCGCCCGATATCCTGCATGTGTCTTCCCGCTCAGGTCCCTGGAGTTCACCTTCTTTTCTGGTGCATGTAAGTGCATTGTGGTATAATGCGCGTGGGGGGAGTCACTAAGATCTGCACCCGATATCCGCATGTGGCGCTTCCCCGCTCAGGTCCCTGGGAGTTCACCTTCTTCTTTCCTGGTGCATGTAAGTGCATGTCCGTGTATAATGGCTGTGCGGGAGGAGTCACTAAGATCCTGCCCCGATATCCTGCATGTGTCGCTTCCCCGTCTCAGGTCCCCGGAGTTCAACCTTCTTCTTCCTGGTGCATGTAAGTGCATTGTCCGTGTATAATGCGCTGTGTGGGAGTCCAATAGCTCTGCGCCCGATATCCTGCATGTGTCACTTCCCCGCTCAGGTCCCCGGAGTTCACCTTCTTCTTCCTGGTGCATGTAGTGCATTGTCCGTGTATAATGCGCTGTGGGGGGAGTCAACTAAGATCCTGCACACGATATCCTGCATGTGTCGCTTCCACTCAGTGCCCTGGAGTTCACCTTCTTTTCCTGGTGCATGATGTAAGTGCATTGTCCGTGTATAATGCTGTGCGGGGAGTCACTAGATCCTGCGCCCAATATCTGATGTGTTCACGTCCCCGCTCAGGTCCCCGGAGTTCACCTTCTTCTTCCTGGTGCATGTAAGTGCATTTCCGTGTATAATCGTGCTGTGCGGGGGAGTCACTAGATCTGCGCACCCCAAATCCTGCATGTGTCACTTCCACCGCTCAGGTCCCCGGAAGTCCACCCTTTTCTTCTTGCGACACAATTTGCATTTTAAATCCTGCAGACTCTGAATCAGTCGGTTGTCTGACGGCCCACCCCCGATTAGTGTTGCCGAAGTCGGTGCAATTGCACCAAAATCCGACTCGCGTGCGTCAAAAAAACCCTGTAGTGGTAAATGCGGCACAAATCGAAATAGTCGGGAAACCCGGCGGAAATGCGGTCCCCCTTAGTAAATGTGCCCCATTATCTCCACTTCAGTCCAACCATTGGGGTTGTGAAGTTACTTTGCAAGGTTTATTTTTCAGGAATGAGATTCAAAAAAAATGTCCTGCAAGGCAAAGATTTTAAAGTTACAAAAACTTGCTCCAGTTTTGTCTAGAATGCAATCACCCCCCCCCCCCCAAAAAAAAAATGCTTAAAGGGCATCTACCACCAGGATGAAAGACTGTATGCAAATGAGCCTAGGCGCTACAGGTTCCATTAACACTTATGGAGCCTGGAGCCCCTCAGGCTCATTTGCATTCAGTCCTTCATCTTGGTGATAGATGCCCTTTAAATTGTTTAGGGATCCTGCTAAGCATTTTTGGTGCACATGGGATATAGCTTGGGGTATTATATGCCCAAGGTGGTGCAACATTGACAAGCCTTGGAATTTCTATGTAGAAAGATAGGACATGTTCACTTCCGACATGCTCAATCCCATTTTCCCCATAAGATAAATGTTACCAATTGCGTCTGGCCGCTGCGTGTCTCCCTTTTATACTTGCGCGCTAACTTAAGGAGGTAGTCTGAAGGATGAAAACATGTCTGCTGTGCACCCGCTACTTAAATACCTGTCCAAGCCGTGCAATCCGAAAACGGTGCACAGCCCGACAAAAGTGCAAGCGACCTTTAGTAAATGAGCCCCATTGTATCACCCAATATGTTGCGTTATGTAACACATAGTACAGAAATTTCTCCGAATCAGAAATCCAGTCTTTCCGTACGAGTGGCATAGTTGTGTTTGAAAACCTGCAAACCCCAAAAAGCTACAAGAGTGTTGCAAACTTTGTTAGCATAAAAAAAAAAACTTTGCAGAATTTTAAAGGAGTCTTACAATACCGCAACTCATCAGAAAGTAAAAGCAGCGATGTCTGCTGCAGATTATACGCTTTCCGCGCCTTCTAGTGCCCAGCAATCTGTTATTCAAAAGAAATTGCCATATTTATCGGTATGAGCTCCTTGGTGCACTAGGGGCGGGGTCCTGCCTCTCAGTGCACCGGTGTTCTTCTTTATATCATGCCCAGTGCCACCACCTTATAAAATATATTCATCCTGCATAGAATGAAGGGGAAGAAGGAAGGAAAGAGGTGCAGCAGCAGCAGGGCCCGCCCCTTAGTGCACCTGGAAGCAAATTTGCTGCTTTGTTTCAGAAAATACACTTTCTGTTTTTTCTAACCCCTTTAAAGGGAACGATTGAACTTTGTGTGAGCTGTGATTTTGGGGCGAGCTGATTGGGCGCCACTATTTTTCAGTATGCTGACCTTGGCTTGATCAGTAGCCTCCTTTCCCTATTCAGATCATAGACGAACCAAGGGTGCATGTGTACAGGAATGTCAGAGGGGAAAGCTTCATATGAATCCTATGGAAGGTGTTTAGAGACCTATGGGGGTCATTTACTAAGGCGCTGAATCGCGTTTTACGTTGTTTTACCCCAATTTTATCGTTTTGGCGCCGATTTTCCCTGAATTGCCCCTGGATTTAGCGCACGCGATCGGATTTGTGGCAGCCATCGGCGCCGGCATGCACGCAGCGGAAATCGGGGGCGTGTCCGTCGGAAAACCCATCGGATTCGGAGAAACCGCTGTATTTTAAAAAAAAAAAAAAAGGGGCGCTGGACACGCGCTTACCTGCACCCGGCCCGGCTCGGTGAACTCCAGTGCATTCCGCCGAACTCAGCGCCATGCACGAGACCCTGGTGGACGTCGGGGAAGGAACTACCTTAGTGAATCGCCGGGAGACCCGAATCCTCCACAGAGAACGCGCCGCTGATATCGGAATGGAGGGTAAGTAAATCTGCCCCCATGTTTCGAAACAGTCGCAGCAAGCAGCCGCGATCTTGTTTCAGGTGGAGCCGCCGCAGCAGAACCCAACTCAACTCTGCTGCGTATAGAAAAGAGGAGATTTCGGATTGGATTTAGAATCTCATCCTGCCTATAGATCTGATCCAATAAATTACGTGTTATCCCAGCCTTAGGAGTCTTCATTGCGCCAGATAATGGACAACCATACATTTGGGTTATGGCGAAAAAATTAGATCCGTAAAATGGAAAGACATGGGGTCATTGTTTTAGAATTGGTGTAGAATTTCCTTCATAGGAAGTGTATCGGTTGTCTTTCTGTATTTATCCGTAAAAGGTGTGAGGGTGCGGTTCTGTAGGGGAGACCTACGTGTGTTTGGGCTTCTAGCAAATGGCATTGCCTGAAACGCATTCGGTCTCATCTATGTGGATACATGTAAGGTTCTGCATCGGGGGCTAATCCACAGGTAACATAGTAAATCTGGGAGAGTCCCTTGTGAGAAGGACCTGGGTGACCAGTAGATCATAGATTGAAATAACAGCACAATGTCAGTAGCTGCCTGTAAGCCGCATGGATTTGTCATGTTCAGCAGGGTCTGGTCTCTCGTGATAGGATGTAATATTACCCCTGTACAAGGCATGGTTCCGCCTCCACCTGGAATATGCCGTCCAGTTCTGTGGCACGGTCCCATAAAAAGAGGCCCTGGAATGGAAGAAGGGGACAACGTAGAGCCACAAATGATAAGGGCTATGGAGGGGTCCTAGTTATGAGGAAAGATTAAAACAATCTGATATTTATAGTCTGGAAAAGAGACGACTACGAGGGGACATGATTAATTTATATAAATATATGAATGGTCCATACAAAAAATATGGTGAAAAGTTGTTCCAGATAATCAAATCAAAAGACGAGGGGGCACTGTCTCGCGCTGGAGGAAACAAGGAGGAGACACAAACTATACTATACTATTACTACTATAAGATTGTTGCAATGGCCGAGCTCAGGAGCAGAGCACAGCAGTGCGAGGGAAAGCTTCAGAAAGGGGAAGATGTATTCTAGATAAACAAACATTGTTATAATATAGATTGTTTCCCTTCCTTGATGGACATTGTCTCCTTACATTTTTAATGGAGAAATAAAGAAAAACAACTTTTTAATCTATTGAGTTCTGCATGCAAAAAAACCCTTTGCGATAGCGCTGGATCACCCGACACCGACACAGCCTCTTCTCCCTTCACTTTGCCCCATCAAACCAAACTCCCGGAGAAGACAAGGAATAAGGAGCCCTGGATACATACAACTCAATACATACAATACGGATCCCAGGGCTAAAAGACCAGTGCTGACACAGCAGAGCTGAGTTAGTCGAAGTAAGAGAGATGAGTTAGTCAGAAGTAGCAGAGACAGTTAGTCAGATCATCATGTAGACAGTGCAGAGTTAGTCTGATGTAGCAGAGCCGAGTTTGTCATGTAGCAGAGCCGTAGCGTTAGTCTGATGTAGCAGAGCCGAGTTAGTAGATGTAGCAGAGCGAGTTAGTCAGATGTAGCAGAGCCGAGTTAGTCAGAGAGCAGAGCCAGAGTAGTCAGATGTAGCAGGAGTCGAGTTAGTCAGATGTAGCAGAGCGAGTTAGTCAGATGTAGCCAGAGACGAGTTAGTCAAATGTAGCAGAGCCGGAGTAGTCAGATGTAGTCAGAGCCGAGTTAGTCAAATGTAGCAGGAAGAGACTAGTCAGATAAGCAGACCGAGTTAGTATAGCAGAGCCTATTTAAATATAGCAGAGCGTATTTAGATGTAGCAGAGCCTAGTTAGATGTGCAGAGGCCGAGTAGTAATGTAGCCGAGTCGTGTGAGTCTAAAAACCCATTCATGTAATAGGGCAGCCATATCAGTTAATGACAAATCCGCTTGCTACACAGGTACATATCAGAATAAATAACCGTGTTTTGCGGGGGCGACATCTCCAGCGTTATTGGCTTATCATTATCTGGATGGTGGAGTCAGAAATGTAGCGGCAGGAGATCTATTTCATTAAAGTGTAAGATTTGGCTTCCCCTCGGCCCCTCCATCTCCCTGACTGGTGGGGATTTGGATAACAATGTTAGTTAGGGGACGTGTTTTATTACCTTGTGCTCGGGGAGGCAGAGGATGGGAAGCGGGAAGCGGCTTTTTTTGGGTAATTGTCTACATGCCCGCGCTACATTACCACCTGCCGCTCGCCTGCGCTTAATAAGAAATTGATTTATTTGTAATAAACTCTCATTTCTCTGTCCCTTCTCCTTCCCTTCAATTCACTTTTCAATTTCTTGTCCCTTAATCCCCCCCCAATCCTCCCCCCCACAATACGGCGTCTTACGGCTGATGAGATTTTCTATTCACTTTTCTTCTTTTTATAAAATTTTTGCATTTATAATTCCCCAAAAAACAGAAACCAAAAAACCCCCCGAAATCTGCGATCTTCCTGGTAGAGCGGCGCTTGATTAATATGTATTCGGCGGCGCTAATGTGCAAATCTGTTTAAAATAAGTACAAAATTGCATTTAAGTAATCAGGAGCGCGAGACGCTGAATCTATCAGTCTATGCAAAATTTTTTTACATTCTTACTTTAATCAAACATATACGTTATAATCAGGTTGTCGCGATCCCCCCAATCCACATTACAATCTGAGTGAGATGAATAGTGAAGGATTCCCAGGGAAAGAGTAAATGGCAACATCCCTCGTGGTCCTGGTACTGAATGGGTCGAGGTTAATATATCCTGTGGTTCTGTGTTTGGATGAGGGCAAGGGCAAAAATTTTAGTAATCTAGGACATGGAAAGGGTGGTAACGCCTAAGCCTAATGCGCACAGGGGTTATAGCTGGGAAGGTGGGGGGGGGGGGGTCTAAGCATAAAGGGTTAACTTTTCTTGGGGTATGAGAGGGGTCTCTAAATTCTGATTTCTTATAAAACAGATCCCAGAATTCTAAATTATAAGACCCCAAGCCTCATAATTATTAGATCCCAGACCAGACTACTAATTATCATATGCACAAGCCACACCCTGCGTTATAAGACCCATCCCATAAAATATAAGACCCCCAAACCTGATAATTCTCAGATCCCAGACCAGACGCTTAAATCATCAGTCCAGATACCAAATTGTCATACCCACAAGCCACCCAAAACCCCATACCATAAATTATAAGACCCACAAACCACACCCCTTTGTTATAGACCCATCCCTAAATTAAACCTCCTAGACCAGATGACTTGATTATCAATCTATAAAGGACCAATACACCTCCATTATTAAACCCAAAATGATTCAAAACCAGGTTGCCAAATAAAATCAGACCAGAATATCAAAAGGTACACGTAAAATGGGGTATTGGACACGCGCTTACCTGCACCCGGCCCGGCTTGGTGAACTCCAGTGCATTCCGCCGAACTTCAGCGCAGCAGCGACACCTGGTGGACGTCGGAGGAACTACCTTATTGAATCGCCGGGAGACCCGAATCCTCCGCAGAGAACGCGCCACTGGATCACGAATGGACCGGGTAAGTAAATCTGCCCCAATGTTTCGAAACAGTCGCAGCAAAGCAGCAGCCGATCTTGTTTCAGTTGGAGCCGTAGCAGAAACCCAACTCAACTCTGCTGCGTATAGAAAGAGGAGATTTCGGATTGGATTTAGAATCTCATCCCTGCCTCAAGATCTGATCCAATAAATTACGTGTTATCCCAGCCTTAGGAGTCTTCATTGCGGCACAGATCATGGACCAAACATAAAAATGGAAAAGACAATGGGGTTCATTGTTTTAGACATTGGGTACATTTCCTTCAATAAGAAGTAGTATCCGGTGCTCAGATCCATTAAAGACTTTCTGTATTTATCCAGTATAAGGTGTGAGGGTGCAGGTTCTGTAGGGGAGACCTACGTGTTTTGGGCTTCTAAGACAAATGGCATTGCCTGAAACGCATCGGTCTCATCTATGTGGATACATGTAAGGTTCTGCATCGGGGGCTGATAATCCACAGGTAACAATAGTAAATCTGGGAGAGGCCCTTGTTGAGAAGGACCTGGGTGACCAGTAGATCATAGATTGAATAACAGCACAATGTCAGTCAGCTGCCTGTAAAGCCGCAGGATCTTGTCATGTATCAGCAGTGGTCTGGTCTCTCGGGTTAGGGATGTAACATTACCCTGTACAAGGCATTGGTTCTGCCTCACCTGGAATATGCCGTCCAGTTCTGGGCACCGGTCCATAAAAAGGAGGCCCTGGAGCTGGAGAGGGGACAACATAGAGCAGTGATGGCGAACCTATGGCACGGGTGCCAGAGGTGGCACTCAGAGCCCTTTCAGTGGGCACTCAGACCATCACCAGAGAGGACTCCAGGTATCTTCCTGCAGTCCCAGACAGCCCAGGACTTGCTGTGCACAGAGATATTTTAAAGTGACAGCTCTACCTGGGACTATTTTCTGCTTTATTGGTGTCCTCAGGCGCTGGTATCAATGAAAACTGAGACAGAGAAGGGAGTATAAATCACAAATTACATTTCTGTGTTGGCACTTTGCGATAAATAAGCGGCTCTTTGTTGTAGTTTGGGCACTCGGCCTCTAAAAGGTTCGCCATCACTGACATAGAGCCACAAAACTGATAAGGGGTATGGAGGGTCTTAGTTATGAGGAAAGATTAAAACAACTAGATTTATTTAGTCTGGAAAAGAGACGACTATGAGGGGACATGATTAATTTATATAAATATATGAATGGTCCATACAAAAAATATGGTGGAAAGTTGTTCCAGATTAAATCAAACCAAAAGACGAGGGGGCACTGTCTCCGCCTGGAGGAAACAAGGAGGAGACACAAGACTATACTATACTATTACTACTATAAGATCTGTGCAATGGCCGAGCTCAGGAGCAGAGCACAGCAGTGACAGGAGAAAGCTTCAGAAAGGAGGAAGATGTATTCTTAGATAAACAGAACATTGTTATAATATAGAATTGTTTCCCTTCCTTGATGGACATTTGTCTCCTTACATCTTTTAATGGAGAAATAAAGAAAAACAACTTTTTAATCTATTGATGTTCTGCATGCAAAAAACCCTTCGGATAGCGCTGGATCACCCGACAACCGACACAGCCTCCTTCTCCCTTCACTTTGCACCCATCAAACCAAACCTCCTGGAGAAGACAAGGAATAAGGAGCCCTGGCTACAAATACACTCAATACATACAATACGGATCCCAAGGGCTAAAAGACCAGTGCTGACACAGCAGAGCCGAGTTAGTCAGAAGTAAGAGAGATGAGTTAGTCAGAAGTAGCAGAGCCGAGTTAGTCAGATGTAGCAGTGCAGAGTTAGTCTGATGTAGCAGAGCCGAGTTAGTCTGATGTAGCAGAGCCGAGTTAGTCTGATGTAGCAGAGCCGAGTTAGTCTGATGTAGCAGAGCCGAGTTAGTCAGATGTAGCAGAGCCGAGTTAGTCAGATGTAGCAGAGCCGAGTTAGTCAGATGTAGCAGGGTCGAGTTAGTCAGATGTAGCAGAGCCGAGTTAGTCAGATGTAGCAAAGCTGAGTTAGTCAGATGTAGCAGAGCCGGGTTATTCAGATGTAGCAGAGCAGAGTTAGTCAGATATAGCAGAGCCGAGTTAGTTAGATATAGCATAGTCTAGTTAGTCAAATGTAGCAGAGCCGAGTTAGTCAGATGTAGCAGAGCCGAGTTAGTCAGATGTAGCAGAGCCGAGTTAGTCAGATGTAGCAGAGCCGAGTTAGTCAAATGTAGCAGAGACTAGTAAGATGAATCAGAGCCTAGTCAGATAAAGCAGAGCCTAGTCAGATAAAGCAGAGCCGAGTTAGATATAGCAGAGCCTATTTAAATATAGCAGAGCGTATTTAGATGTAGCAGAGCCTAGTTAGATGTAGCAGAGCCGAGTTAGTCAATGTAGCCGAGTCGTGTGAGTCTAAAAACCCATTCCATGTAATAGGGCAGCCATATCAGTTACATGACAAATCCAGCTCTGCTACACAGGTACATATCAGAATAAATAACCGTGTTTTGCGGGGGCGACATCTCCAGCGTTATTGGCTTATCATTATCTGGATGGTGGAGTCAGAAATGTAGCGGCAGGAGATCTATTTTCATTAAAGTGTAAGATTCGGCTTCCCCTCGGCCCCTCCATCTCCCTGACTGGTGCGGGATTTGGGATAACAATGTTAGTTAGGGGACGTGTTTTATGACCTTGTGCTCGGGGAGGCAGAGGATGGGAGAAGCGGCTTTTTTGGCGTAATTGTCTACATGCCCCGCGCTACATTACCACCTGCCGCTCGCCTGCGCTTAATAAGAAATTGATTTATTTGTAATAAACTCTCATTTTCTCTGTCCCTTCTCCTTCCCTTCAATTCACTTTTCAATTTCTTGTCCCTTAATCCCCCCCAGTCCCCCCCACAATACGGCGTCTTACGGCTGATGAGATTTTCTATTCACTTTTCCTTCTTTTTATAAACTTTTTGCATTTATAATTCCCCAAAAAAACAAGAAACAAAAAAACCCCCGAAATTCTGCGATCTTCCTGGTAGACGGCGCTTGATTAATATGTATTCGGCGGCGCTAATTGTGCATATATCTGTTTAAAATAAGTACAAAATCTGCATTTTAAGTAATCAGGAGCGCGAGACGCTGAATCTTATCAGTCATATGCAAAATTTTTTTACATTTCTTACTTTAATCAAACATATATCGTTATAATCAGGTTGTCGCGATCCCCCCCAATCCACACTTACAGTCTGAGTGAGATGAATAGTGAAGAGATTCCCAGGGAAAGAGTAAATGGCAACATCCCTCGTGGTCCTGGTACTGAATGGGTCGAGGTTAATATATCTTGTGGTTCTGTGTTTGGATGAGGGCAAGGGCAAAATTTTAGTAATCTAGGACATGGAAAGGGTTAACGCATATAGCCTAATGCGCACAGGGGTTTATAGCTGGGAAGGTGGGGGGGGGGGTCTATAGCAGTAAAGGGTTAACTTTTCTTGGTGTATGAAGAGGGGTCTCTAAATTCTGATTTTCTAATAAACAGATCCCAGACTTCTAAATTATAAGACCCCAAGCCTCATAATTATCAGATCCCAGACCAGACTACTAAATTATCATATGCACAAGCCACACCCCTGCGTTATAAGACCCATCCCATAAAATATAAGACCCCAAACCTGATAATTCTCAGATCCCAGACCAGACGCTTAAATCATCAGTCCAGATACCTAAATTGTCATACCCACAAGCCACAAACCCCATACCATAAATTATAAGACCCACAAGCCACACCCCTTTGTTATACGACCCATCCCCTAAATTATAAACCTCCTAGACCAGATGACTTGATTATCAATCTATAAAGGAACCAATACACCTCCATTATAAAACCCCAAATGATTCAAAACCAGGTTGCCAAAATATCAGACCAGAATAATCAAGTACCTAAAATGGGGTCTTAGCAGTTACTGGTCCGGTGGGAACCTTCAGTAAATAGTGATGCTCAATTGAAAAGACACTTGCCCCATATTGTGCTCCATATTGTGCTCCATATTGTGCTCCATATTGTGCTGCATATTGTGCTCCATATTGTGCTGCATATCTCGCCACATATTGCGCTCCATACTGTGCTCCGTATTGTGCCCCGTATTGTGATCCCTATTGTGCCCCATATTGTGCTTCATATTGTGCTTCATATTGTGCTTCATATTGTGCCTCATATTGTGCCCCATATTGTGCTCCATATTATGCCCCATATTTTGCCCCATATTGTGCCCCATATTGTGCCCCATATTGTTCTCCATATTGTGCTCCATATTGTCCCCCATATTGTCCATCATATTGTGCCCCATATTGTGCCCCATATAGTGCTCCATATTATGCTCCATATTGTGCTCCATATTATGCCCCATATTGTGCCCCATATTGTGCTCCATATTGTGCTCCATATTGTGCCCCATATAGTGCTCCATATTATGCTCCATATTGTGCCCCATATTGTGCCCCATATTGTGCCCCATATTGTGCTCCATATTGTGCCCCATATTGTGCTCCATATTATGCCCCATATTGTGCCCCATATTGTGCCCCATATTGTGCCCCGTATTGTGCCCCATATTATGCCCCATATTTTGCCCCATATTGTGCCCCATATTGTGCTCCATATTGTGCTCCATATTGTGCCCCATATTGTCCCCCATATTGTCCCCCATATTGTGCCCTATATAGTGCTCCATATTATGCTCCATATTATGCTCCATATTGTGCCCCATATTGTGCTCCATATTGTGCCCCATATTGTGCCCCATATTGTGCCCTATATAGTGCTCCATATTATGCTCCATATTGTGCTCCATATTATGCCCCATATTGTGCCCCATATTGTTCTCCATATTGTGCTCCATATTATGCCCCATATTGTGCCCCATATTGTGCTCCATATTATGCCCCATATTGTGCTCCATATTATGCTCCATATTGTGCTCCATATTATGCCCCATATTATGCCCCATATTGTTCTCCATATTGTGCCCCGTATTGTTCTCCATATTGTGCTCCATATTATGCTCCATATTGTGCTCCATATTATGCTCCATATTGTGCTCCATACTATGCCCCATATTGTGCTCCATATTATGCTCCATATTGTGCTCCATATTATGCCCCATATTATGCCCCATATTGTTCTCCATATTGTGCCCCGTATTGTTCTCCATATTATGCCCCATATTGTGCTCCATATTGTGCTCCATATTATGCTCCATATTGTGCTCCATATTATGCCCCATATTGTGCTCCATATTATGCCCCATATTGTGCCCCATATTGTTCTCCATATTGTGCTCCATATTATGCCCCATATTATGCCCCATATTGTGCTTCATATTGTGTTCCATATTATGCTCCATATTGTGCTCCATATTATGCTCCATATTGTGCTCCATATTATGCCCCATATTGTGCCCCATATTGTGCTCCATATTGTGCCCCATATTGTGCCCCATATTTTGCCCCATATTTTGCCCCATATTGTCCCCCATAATGTTCTCCATATTGTGCCCCCTATTGTCCCCCATATTGTTCTCCATATTGTGCCCCATATTGTGCTCCATATTGTGCTCCATATTTACTTTATTATTCCCTGTTCTGCGTTCATGATAGACATTGTGGCCAATGGATTTTTAGTAATATCTTATAGAATACTGTAATATAGGACTCATTATTTGAGTACTGCACACATCCTGTATCCGTGCCCTCGGATGACCGGGAATATCTGTCCTGATCTGTGTCCTCCTTTATTACAACAGAAGCCACTGCTGAGTTTCTTGCGTCCTGAGTGGATGAGACTTCTGCAGCTTCACTACCAATATTTATTCTTCATTCTTCAGGATCCGGCCTGACATTTTTGGAACAGCGAGACAAGTTTGCTCATTGTTCTTTCATATTTCTGCGGCTGCTCTGCTTTACTTGTCCAAATATCATTCATTACCTTAAATAAATAGGAGTTTGATCACTGATATTTCACCACTACAATCTATAAGATGTGTTACCCGAAGATATTTAAAAGAACTTTCCGGGAGAAAAGTATAATACAAAGCATTATAACTACACAGGACCTTAGGGGGCGGGCAGTGATACAGGGCGGAAGAATGCACCAATAAGAACAGCCCTGTGTATTGCTCCACCCCCGAGGACCTTCTCCAGGCATAACACATTATATCATTTGTGTGTGGGGTATTGCTTAATATTTTTAATTAAAAAAAAAGAACATTTTTCACCTTCTTTAGGTTATAGGAGTTGTTCTGATACTTCCGTAGTCAATTAAGTCGCCTTTTGATTTTTGATGCAGCTCTTCAAAAAATTGTTTGTAACCAGGAAGTTCCAAGCGTCTCCGAAATGAGAAATATGTTCTTCTATTAAGTACATTTTTAAAGTGAATGTCGGCCCCTATATTTATGTCCTTCTTATCTGAATAGGTTTAGAATTGTACAATTATTAGTGTTTTTAACCCCTTAACGACCCGGCTCTTTTTTGTTTTTTCATTTCCATTTTTCACTCCCCACCTTCAAAAATCTATAACTTTTTATTTTTCTATGTACAGAGCTGTGCGAGGGCTTGTTTTCTGCGTAACAAATTGCACTTCATAGTGACAGTATTTAATATTCTATTCCGTGTACTGGGAAGCGGGAAAAAAATTCCAAATGCAGTGAAAATGGTGATAAAACACATTTGCGCCGCTTTCTTGTGGGCTTGGATTTTACGGATTTCACTGTGCGCCCCAAATGACATGCTTACTTTATTCTTTGGGCCGGTGTGATCATGGAGATAACAAATTTGTATAGGTTTTATAATGTTTTCATACATTTACAAAAATTAAAACCTCCTGTACAATTTTTTTTTTTTTTAAATTTGCTATTTTCTGGCGCTAATAACTTTTTCATACTTTGGTGTACGGAGCTGTGGGTGGTGTCATTTTTTGCGACTTTTGACTATGTTTTTAATGCTACCAATTTTACAACTGTATGACCTCTTGATCACTTTTTTATATTATTTTTAATATTTTTCAAAATGGCAAAAAACTTCGACTTCGGGCACTATTTTTACTGGACACCTTTGAACCCAAAAACATAACTTGTCACCACGCAACAGAGCTCTAGAAGGACCTGTGTTTAGATGGGAGGACCTGTGATGAGGCGGGTGCTCACAAGAGCTTACAATCTATGGAGAGATGGAGGGAGATAAAAGCTATACGTTCTTGTACAATGGTCCAGCTATATTTAATGTGTAATAAGGTAGAAGACATAAGGATTCACAATCCAGTATCTGTGTATGGATGGGTATAAGGTACCTTTAAGTTTGGGGAATTTTAGGTTTTTCAAGGAAAAATAGATAATTCTGAGGAATATTGAATTAGATGATGTGATGATGATGATATGTATTTATTAGGCAGGCTGGAATCTTAAGACTCTGGGGAAGTACATTCCAGAGAATTGCTGCAGCTTAAGATAAGAACAAAAATCACTAGTTTAGTGTTAGACAGAGAAGGATAAGAAGAAGACATTTTTTAATCTCCTTTTTGTTATGAGGGAGACGGAAGGGGGGGGGGGGCTTTGTCCTGGTTTTTCCTACTAATGGAAGAAACATATTAAAGGTTATCCTATCCTGAGTGTTAAAACCTGCTCCCACAACGTCACCCATTAAAATTCTTATATTGGATCTCGTTGTTCCCATGTATATCATTGTGTAGACAATGGGGCACATTTACTTACCCGGTCCGGAGGAGATCACGAAAGTGCATCGTCCGACGACAATGCCCTGTGCCGCGATTCAAGAAGATCTTGCGCCCAACTTGCTAAATGTGTCGCTTTCTCAATCGGGTCTGACGGAATTCACCTTCTTCTTCACGGTGCATGTAAGTGCTTGGCTTGCGACACAATTTTCAAGTTAAATCCCGCGGTTTGTCGTTTGTCCGACGGCCTGCCCCCCGATCTGTGTTGCATGAATGCCGTCGCGATTGCGACACAATCTGATCGTGTGCACCAAATACCCCTTGTAAATCCCTGTCCCAGCGGCACAAAACGTAAATCGACGGGATGTCCATCGAAAGTGCGGTCCGCGGGGCCCTTAGTAAATAAGCCCCAATGTGTAAACCATATTGTATCTAGACGACATCCTTGTCTTATCCTACAGAATGAACAACCCAAAGGCAAGGACAAGTCGGAGAACTCAGAAAAAGTTGTAAAGGTGCCCCAGGGTGGGAGACATCAGGCTACGGCATCATTATCCTTACAGTCACCCACAGGATGCCGATTGATCTATCTGGGAAGACGCACATTCTGCTTCCTCCTTACATTGTGCACATTAGGACTTAGCCCCAAACATCTGGCAGCGGAGATTGGTTTAAGACAACTAGAAGTATTTGTTCCAGTAGCTTCATTGTGAGGCGGGGGATTGCCAACACACAGCGATGCCTTCCAAAGTTCACTTCTCCATCTTCTCCGTCCTCAAGATTCCTGCACATCCAGATGGCACCAAATATGACATCTGCAATTTCCTGGGCTCGACTCATTTTCACTTGTTTTTTCGATGGTTCTTCTAATTTAATTAAACAGTAACGTTCCTTAGAGGTGGGATTTTGTCTTTTCCATTGGAATTTCTTCAGCATTAGTTAGTCATGGAGGAAAAGCCACATGGATCTCAATGAGAGATGGGTCGTTGGTCTATCAAATCTATCGTGGGCCATTTCATAAATTTTCTTGTGTTTTTTTGGGATTTGGCCTCATACATATGGTAAAATTTTTGGACCATACAATCTCCAAGTTGTAAGAAGCATGTGGACCCTATTGTTGCGTGTTTTATTAGATGTTGTTGTTAGAGTAAACTTCTCAGTATCTACACAAGACACACATATTCATGACTCTGTGGGGTTCTCCACTATACTCTTACCTGCTAGAAAGGTGACTCCATTGACGAAAAGGAACGAAGCAAAAGGCACCATCACAATGGAAACTTATTATCACACAGTGTCCATGGAAATCGGTGGGTTGTCTATGTCATACAGGTCTTCCAGAGCTAGAAGTAGAAGAAGTATTTTCTCTCCATTATGGCTGAAAATTGAGGTTTCCTAAAGCTTAATTTGACCTTGATTTTAGTAAGAGAGGTCATCAATATTAGATTAGGGGAAGACTGAGACCCAGGATCAGCTGATGGAGGAGATGGCACTGGTCACACAACGCCATAGAGGGAATAGTGTGAGTGATGGACATGATGTGATGATCCTATTCACCCGATAGTTTATGCCGCCATATACTGTACGTATATAATGCCGTACACTGGATAATTATATTTTTATGTATTTTCTTCATATAACAAATGCAAATGGCAACTGACAAGCCCCATTAGCTTAGAAAGGGATTTGTCACGTCTTCTGTCACTTTCGAGGCAGTGATAGGGCTGCACGCTGTGCCATTTATGCAGCCAGAACCACAACAAGACCCCCAGCAGAATTATAGATGTAGCTACAAATTGTTCACAGCCAACATAATTGAAATAGAAGATGATCTGACTTGAAACTGAACTATGGCTTGTACCCGGGTTCTGGCTGACCTCTACCAGTCCTGACCTATGGCTTGTACCCATATTCGGCCTGACCTCTACCAGTCCTGACCTATGGCTTGTACCCAGATTCGGCCTGACCTCTGCAAGTCCTGACCTATGGCTTGTACCTAGATTCTGCCTGACCTCCACCAGCCCTGACCTATGGCTTGTACTAGAATTCTGCCTCATCTCTACCAGCCCTGACCTACGGCTTGTACCTGGATTCTACCTGACCTCTACCAGCCCTGATCTATGGCATGTACTCGGGTTCTGTATGACTTCTACCTGCCCTGACCTATGGCTTGTACCCAGATTCGGCCTGACCTCTACCTGCCCTGACCTATGGCTTGTATCCAGGTTCTTCCTGACCTCTACCAGCCCTGACCTATGGCTTGTACCCTACTTTTGTGATTCTGTTGCAGTGAAGGGGTTAAATTGCAAAAACTGACAAGATCATTAAGGGCTCATTCAGACATCCCTATATTATCTATGGATAGTATATGGACCCATTGATTTCTGTTTGTATGTCCATATTTTTCACGGATGTACAGACAAGTGGACTGCAAACCTCCTTAGGGGACAATGGATCCACAAAATAAACGTCTTCCACCTGTATGGGGTCTATTTTTGGTAACTGGGCAGGACAGGAAGCAGATAACAACCCCATGACCTTGGGGAAAAAACAGATGACATATGTGAAAAAAACGGATGCAGGTACAATATGGACTGCGCCCTGATAACACATCCGGATTCAGTCCTAAGGTTGGTGCCGCTGGATAAAGCTGGAGAAGAAACGTCACGTCCCGGAATCTCATTACAATATGTAAATTATTAGAAAAGTTACTGAAAAGATTCTATGACTACAATAAAACGAAATGGGATCTAATTGTG
Organism: Engystomops pustulosus; assembly: GCA_019512145.1. Classification (NCBI taxonomy): domain Eukaryota; kingdom Metazoa; phylum Chordata; class Amphibia; order Anura; family Leptodactylidae; genus Engystomops; species Engystomops pustulosus. Next base: position 43,052 of record WNYA01000418.1, read on the forward strand.
ATATGAAACAACATATTGTTCTCTCTCTCTCGTCATAAAGATGACAAACCTTTTGTTGGCGATGATTCGCTTTTTGTACTTTTCGGCGGTGAGACTTCATTTGCTGCTTTATGGTGTCGGAGTAATAAACACGCGAGCTCCGCAGTGATTTCATTTTAATGGTGGATTTTAGTCGTCTTACTGTTACCGGTGAGAAGATATTTTCTGTAATAATGGTCTTTTACAGAAGCCGCCATATTGGTCCTCCAGGAGGCTTCATCTTTCAGGGGTCATTGGCTCAGGCTTCTTGAAGACCTGTCCATCACCCACCGCTGATGCCATATGCTCCTAATAGTGGGCTCTCTAGCGGATACATCACATTTGCAAAAAATTTTTGAGAATCTGGAGAAAATTTCAGGACCAGCAATCTCTATAGACCGCTGATGACTTGTCCACTTCTCTGACGTGGACTCCTAAACATGTTGGGTCTGTTTTTTGGGAGCCTCTCCGAAGTACTCGGAAAGTTGACATTAGTGATGAGCAAACCCAAACCCCAATGCTCGGGGGCCATGCCGAACATCGTGGGTTCAGGTCTCCGAACCAACCTGTGGACTTAAGCCAGAAGTTTGGGTTTAGGCTTTGGGTTTGAAAAGCTTTCCTCACCATCACTAAAACCTACAATTGGTGCTGGCACCGACCCTTTAAATGTCACTGGGTAAGCCAGGGAGAGACGATTTACAACAAAAACTACAGCAGCAGCATTTAAAGGGAACCTGTCACCAGGAGCCCTTTGTTCTGGCTCCCCTGTGACCCCATAGAAAATAGTGTGCACATTGCCAATAAGATTTTTACCATAAAAAAGATAATTTAGATCAAAGTTTAACTTTCTGTATGCAGAGCTGTGTCCGTGTCCTTTGGGTGGAGTGGGGCAGACATGTAAGACATCCTGAGGGGAAAAGGGACAGGGGGTGGAGATACAGGGGACATGGGAGTTTTTTAAAATTTGAAATTGATACGTGACAAAGCCATTTTTTAAGAATGGGGGAGGGGGGGGGTACCGCTCCTCACTGGCCCCTCCCATGGGACTAGAGACACAGCTCTGCATATAGAAAGGTAAACTTATATAACTTTTTTTTTTTTTTTTGGAAAGAGACAGTTTTACTATAAAAGCTATATGAAAATGTGTACATGAGGGAGCCAGAAAAAGGGCACCTGTTGACAGCTCCTCCCTCCTGCTTCTTCACACAGCTCACAGCCTGGTGAGGTAACATCAGTGGGAGGAGCTGTACAGGAGCACAAAGCTGGGGGCTGAGAGCTGTGGAGTCTGTAAAACAGACAAGTCACATGTTTTTTTTTAAAAATCCAAATCAAAGCCCAACCCCTGGGACTACACAGAGGATTCTGTCAGGGTGCAAGGTAAGATATAACATATAGGGGTTCATTTACTAAGGGTCCACGTTTCGTCGGGGATTGCACTTCTGGAACAGCTATTTAGAAGGGGATTGCGTCACACGTGATTGGATTTTGGCACAGCTGCGACAGAAATGGGGGGGGGGGGGGTAAGGCCGTCGGTCTGAATCGGACTGAACGCGGGATTTAACTTTAAAATTGTGTCGCAAGACAATGCGTCTACATGCACCAGGTAGAAGAAGGTGAACTCTGGGGACCTGAGCGGGGAAGCAACACATGCAGGATATCGGGCTCATGATCTTAGTGACTCCCTGCACAGCGCATTATACACGGACAATGTACTTACATGCACCAGGAAGAAGAAGGTGAACTCCGGGGACCTGAGCGGGGAAGTGACACATGCAGGATATCGTGTGCAGGATCTTAGTGACTCCCCGCACAGCACATTATACACAGACAATGCACTTACATGCACCAGGAAGAAGAAGGTGAACCCCGGGGACCTGAGCGGGGAAGCGACACATGCAGGATATCGGGGGGCAGGATCTTAGTGACTCCCCGCACAGCGCATTATACACGGACAATGCACTTACATGCACCAGGAAGAAGAAGGTGAACTCCAGGGACCTGAGCGGGGAAGTGACACATGCAGGATATCGGGTGCAGGATCTTAGTGACTCCCCGCACAGCGCAATATACACGGGGACAATGCACTACATTGCACCCAGGAAAAGAAGAAGGTGAACTCCGGGACCTGAGGGGAAGTGACACAGCAGGATATGGCGGCGCAGGATTAGATGAATCCCCGCACAGCGCATTAACACGGACAATGCACTACATGCACCGAGAAGAAGAAGGTGAACTCCGGGACTGAGCGGGGAAGCGACACATGCAGGATACGGGGCAGGATCTTAGTGACTCCCCGCCAACAAACGCGCATTATACACGGACAATGCACTTACATGCACCAGGAAGAAGAAGGTGAACTCCGGGGACCTGAGCGGGGAAGCGAAACATGCAGGATATCGGGGGCAGGATCTTAGTGAATAGCGGCACAGTGCATTATACACGGACAATGCAATTTCAGGAACTCCTCTGGACAGGTAAGTAATTGTGCCCCATAAGGTATAAGATATAAGGTAGAGAAAGCAGAAAGGCAGCTGTGCACTGCAGGTGTAATGGGCTTTTGCAAACTGTCCTTAGCGAAAATGAAGTCCCTGGTGACAGGTTCCCTTTATCACTCATTTGTTAGTCGTGTGTTTGAATTCGAGTAGAACTCACCCGACCCAAACCCAACTCCACTCATCCCTAGTTGAGTCTATGAGATACATATAAGGGCCAGCGACTCCTTTGCAACACAAAAATGATCCCCAAATAATAGGATGAGATTCAATAATAATGAGATTGCTGTACAAACTGCCCTCAAGCTACACATACATCATAGTTAAAGGGGTTAAAGGGGAAATCTGTGGTCGCTTAGGGTGTCCCTTAATCTGCTAATAGCTCACATGGTAGAAAACCATCCTAAAAATCCTAAAAATCGAAATACCAACCAGGTGGCAACCAGAACCTTAAGGTGCCAGCGTCTTGGAGTCTTCCAGAATTTTCTATGGATGCAGTTGCTCCTACAACTTTACAGGATATAACAGCTACATCACTATGTGGCGAGGTTCCCATGCCAGCCGGAGCTCTATTTATAGACCATGGAGCTAGAGAGGCCCCCGGCTACCATCTTCTTACTATGTTCTCAGTGTAAACACTCTATGAGAGATCTACTATGTATCTACTATGTAACTATCACATGCAACATCATTAGAGGAGCCGATCTAATATTCACAAACAGCTCCACCCCTGTTTAGTGGCCGGCTCAGGTATTGCAATTCAGTCCTATTTACAAGAACATGAACCATGAACTTGAGGACTGTCTCCAAAAATGTCCTTTTTGACCCCATGGTATGTAACGAGACCGTGAGACGGAAGATCTTCCCAAAAGAGTCTCCTGGCCAATCTGTGTCGACATTGTGGGAATTTCCAAAGACAATGGTCCAGAAACTTTTTTCGGTATTTGGCGGATACCGGATGATATTTTGAAACGCTATTGGTAATTTGTTCCTTGCCTATAATTACATGTATTACAGGATTTTCCTCACTTTCGCTGGACGTTTCCCTCGATGTTTCCTCCGATCATTACACATTATGGATTGCACCTTGTTAACCTTTTGATCACCTTCATATATTGGATTGTTCACCGCTGCCTGAACCTTTCACCTGGACTCGCTCTACATCCATCAGTTTTGCAGGATATGGTTATTTCCCGAGATCATTTTTGTGTTACACATTAAGAATTCTGTCTGATGATCTGAAGACTTGTAGAAAGTCTGTGAGGAGAGGCAAAGAGGAACGCGGTATGTGTGCAATACATGGAACGCGGTGTGTGTGCAATACATGGAACGCGGTGTGTGTGCAATACATGGAACGCGGTGTGTGCAATACATGGAACGCAGTGTGTGCAATACATGGAACGCGGTGTGTGTGCAATACATGGAACGCAGTGTGTGTGCAATACATGGAACGCGGTGTGTGTGCTACATGGAACGCGGTGTGTGTGCTACATGGAACGCGGTGTGTGCTACATGGAACGCGGTGTGTGTGCAATACATGGAACGCGGTGTGTGCTACATGGAACGCGGTGTGTGTGCTACATGGATGCGGTGTGTGTGCAATACATGGAACGCGGTGTGTGTGCAATACATGGAACGCGGTGTGTGCGCTACATGGAACGCGTTGTGTGTGCTACATAGAACGTGGTGTATGTGCTACATGGAGCGGTGTGTGTGCTACATGGAACGCGGTGTGTGCTACATGGAACGCAGTGTGTGTGTGCTACATGGAGCGGTGTGTGTGCGCTACATGGAACGTGGTGTGTGTCCTCCATGGAATGTGGTGTGTGTGTGCCACATGGAACACGGTGTGTGCGCTACATGGAACGTGGTGTGTGTCCTTCATGGAACGTGGTGTGTGTCCTACATGGAATGCGGTGTGTGTGTGCCACATGGAACGCAGTGTGTGTGCTACATGGAACGCGATGTGTGTCCTACATGGAGCGCGGTGTGTTTGCTACATGGAACGTGGTGTGTGCGCTACATGTAACGCGGTGTGTGTGCTACATGGATGCGGTGTGTGTGCTACATGGAACGCAGTGTGTACTACATGGAACGCAGTGTGTGTACTACATGGAACGCAGTGTGTGTACTACATGGAACGCAGTGTGTGTACTACATGGAACGCAATGTATACTACATGGAACGCAGTGTGTGTGTGCTACATAATAGAAATATGATAGAGAGATAGAGCAGGTGTACCAAACTTGTTCCTATGGAGAGGGGAGGGGTGGCCATGCCTGGTATTGCAGCTTCCTCCCTTCTGTGGTAGTATTTAAGTATTTAAGTTAAAGTGCACCTGTCACCAGGAATGCCATTTTTTGCTGGTGTCAGGTTCCACTAGCCTGTGCTATTCTGATTATAAAAATGCCTTTGTCTGCATTCTGAATCATTTCACTACTTTATATAAGCTTTATTCATATTACCTGGCTCCCTGCTAACAGAGTGTGGTGAGTCCCTGGGGAGGGGCAGCTGGAATCTGCGTATCCTCCAGCATTCTTCCTCTCCTCCACACCATCTCCCTCCCTCCTCTGCCGGCTCAATGCACATGACCGGAAGTGGGGAGGGAGCTGGATGAGTGTGGAGGAGAGAAGACTGAGACACAGACAGGTTGCAGCTTCCCCTCCCCGGGGACTCACTGCACGCTGCTGGCAGGGAGCCAGGTAATATGTATCCAACATATAAAAACTACTGAAATAATTCAGGATGCTGAAAAAGCCATTTTTTTAAACCAGCACAGCAAAGACTAGTGGAAACTGTCACCAGCTAAAAATGACATTCCTGGTGACAGGTTCCCTTTAATACAGTAACATCATCCCCCGACGCTTATCAATAACTGATACAAGTTTGCTCCAGAAATTTTGCTCCATTTTTTATATTATACTTCTGCTCTATTTACACCTTCTAATGACAATCTTTCGATAAAAAGCTGAAAATTTTTGTGCAAACAGCGTGATAAATATTCCACCTTCTGCTTTCCTCCAGGGGAAACACTTCACACTGTAAGTACAGAGATGTTTGATCGAGTTTTCACCTCTTTGTGGTAGTTTAGTATTTACACCCTCCTTAAGTAGTCGTTGAGTCTTTTTCTTTTGTTGCTACTTTTTTTCTTTATAATTGATGAAGTTTCACTGTTAAAAATTTTTTCATTTTTTTTGCTCTAATCTACCCCATTCCCCACGGAATACATATAACAAAGACAGAACGTCATCTACATACAGTGAGGTAGATGTGAGAGGGCTTGTTTTTTGCAGGCTGAGGTGTATTTTCTTGATGGTGTCATTTTTGATTGGCTTAATTTTGTTATTTCTAAAAACCTGATTTTTATATTTGATACCAAAGGAGATGCGCCAAGTTCACGTTAATAGGGGTCCCGTTCGTACCAAGTGATGGATAAGCAGGCATATGGTCTGGTGTATGGTGCTGGAAGATGCTCAGCTTACTCTGGATCTCTCATAAAAATGTCAGAGATATCAAAGTGCTGCTCTCTGTAATTTCCGACCCTCCCTTAGTATTTCATCGAGCCTTAGGACGTGTGTTTGAGCTGCCAAACCATCCATTAAAGCTGTTCCAGGATTGTGGCTTCTCCAATTACAATCAGGGTGTTTCCACACACTGCTGTGCTCTTAGTTCTCTGCATTGAATTGCTCCTGCTTGGAGTGACTGCTTTAGTATTCAACCAGACTTCTGATACAGCTTTCAATCAAATAAGAGAGGAGGAGCTAAGAGCACAGCAGTGTCAAGACACATCTCCAGTGCACCAAGTACAGCTACAATCCTGGAATTCAAGTCCATTTTTTTCCAGTCCTGCTGCTACTAGTAACTTACACAGTGGTACGATTGTGTGGAACGTGAGAGGAAGGGACACAGGATCTTAGTGACTCCCCGCACAGCGCATTATACACGGACAATGCACTTACATGCACCAGGAAGAAGAAGGTGAACTCCGGAGACCTGAGCAGGGAAGCGACACATGCAGGATATCGGGCACAGGATCTTAGTGACTCCCCGCACAGCGCATTATACACAGACAATGCACTTACATGCACCAGGAAGAAGAAGGTGAACTCCGGGGACCTGAGCGGGGAAGTGACACATGCAGGATATCGGGTGCAGGATCTTAGTGACTCCCTGCACAGCGCATTATACAGGGACAATGCACTTACATGCACCAGGACGAAGAAGGTGAACACCTGGGACCTGAGCAGGGAAGCGACGCATGCAGGATATCAGGTGCACAATCTTCTTGTATCGCGGCAGATGTGCATTCCGGTGGACATTCCGAATCGGGGATCGCGCAGGGACCGGGTTAGTAAATGTGCCCCATTGTCTGCAGTCTTCATATGGTCTCCTGAACGTGGGGTTTGCAGAAGTTTGACCCATAGCGATCACCTTGTTGATAACATTTCAGCTTGAGACAACCCCTTTAAAAATTAAATTACAAAAAAACATCTAATCCCTATTTACTATGGGAATGAATCTGAGCGAACAACAAATTTTGGACATAATTGGTAAAATGAATCCAAAATTTAGGCTGACTTTTCTTAATGTACGGCGCTTTGTTCCATGTATTATTCAGGAAAGAATAATAATAATTTAACAAAAATTATAAAACAGGTTTTTTAAAAATAGAATAATTAAAAAAAATATTAGCAGGAAAATACATGTTTTAAAAAAATTTACATTAAAAAATTGTACCTTTAAAATATTAGAAAATTAAATGAAAATGAACATTAAAAATATAAAATGATATAAAAAATAATATTATGAAAACACATGAATACATTTAAAAAAAAAACATAAATTGAATGAAATCGAAAGAAAATGTCGGATGTTGAGTTGCAGAATATTTAAGAACTGGTGAGCACAAGAGTTGGATGTAATTAATGAGAGTTCCTTTGTATTTTAATTGTTTTTCAAGTTCACCTTGGTGATGATCAGTCTAAGTTTAGCTTTCGGATCCCTTGAAGTTTGTCCTATTTTTTTAAGACCTTGTTCTGGGAAAACACAAAGGACCCGCTGGTATCTAAGGAGCATGCCCGCTACTCCTGTGTAGTGCTAGTCCTAGGCAGAGGACCCCCACTGCCATCAATGAGGGCTTGTAATTGGCGCAGTCACGGCGATGGCTTTGGGGCATTAATGTGGTTTGTAATGAGTGTAAGGAAAGGACTTTCTTCTTTTACATCCTCATTTTCTAAGGATTTGCAGGGAGCGCGGCTTCATCTAATGGAAGTGACATTGTAGCCACAGCGGCCGCTCTAATCCTATACAATGTAATAGATTTACTCTTCAATACTGGGATTAGAAACAATATGAGATTACAGGATTATTATTAGTATTAATTACAATCAGCAACAGCGCCACATGGCTCCACAGTTTATAAGTGGTACTGCAACCCATGGGGGCACATTTACTTACGCGTCCGACAGAGTTCACCCAAAGTGCACTGTCCCAAGATCCTGCGCCTGATATCCTGCATGTGTCGCTTCCCCGCTCAGGTCCCCGGAGTTCACCGACAATGCACTTACATGCACCAGGAAGAAGAAGGTGAACTCCGGGGACCTGAGCGGGGAAGCAACACATGCAGGATATCAGCCGCACAATCTTAATGAATCGCGGCACAGTGCATTCTCGTCGGAAACTCCAGATCGGGTAAGTAAATGTGTCCCAATATCTACACTGTGCCCCAACACAGGGGGCAGAACAGAGAGGGTGCTAAAGTGGAGCTCAGAGATGGAGCCTTGTGCAGTGCATTCATTATTAATAAATGCCGATACTATTGATTCTTGTGCAATTTGGAGGAGGTGGAGGATGGAGGTAGGCGACCCCCACCTGTTTCACATGGTTGGCGCCCAAGGGGATCAAACCGACCCTGAGCAGGACAGTGGGGCTTATTTACTAAGGGTCTGAATCCCGCATTTTCGTCGGGTTTCCTGAATATTTCCAATTTGCGCCGAATTGCCTCGGGATTTTGGCACACGACATCAGATTGTGGCACATCGGCGCTGGCTTTCACGTGACAGAAATCGGGGGCCATGGCCATTGGAAAACCCGACGGATTTGGAAAAAACGCAGAGTTTAAAAAAAAATTTGTGTCGCAAGAATAGCACTCACATGCACCGGGACGAAGAAGGTAAACTTCGGCGGACCTCAGCACAGCAGCGCCACCTGCAGGAGATGGGACACACGACCTTAGTGAATCCCTGCAGAACCCGAATCAACGTCGGACAACGCGCCGCGGGATCGCAAATGGACTGGGTAAGTAAATGAGCCCCTGTGAGTCAAGACAGGCAGTGGATCTGGAATAAGATACAGAATCATTGTGCAGGAGCAAGTAAGGTGAGGAACTTGATAACAGTCTACAGAAAACTTGTGAGGGAACCTGCATTGCTCCAGTGGGATACTGATTCATAAGAGGGATGTATAATGGTTATTAGTTCAGGCTGAGCTTGCACCCTGAGGTGTAGGACACTGCTGAGCTTGCACAGGAAAGGATGCATGTACCCTGGAGATGAAAAGTACTTGGGCAACCTGGTGGCCATCACAGTCATGAAGAGAAGTGAGTGATCGGTCAATGGAGCCAGTCTTGGCAGTGTGGGAACATGTGTCAAACATTGGGGCAGATTTACTTACCTGGTCCATTCGCGATCCAGTGGCGCCTTCTCTGCGGTGGATTCGGGTCCGGCCGGGATTCCCTAAGGTTGTTCCTCCGACGTCCACCAGGTGTCGCTGCTGCGCTGAAGTCCGCCGAGGCGCGCTGGCATGCACTGAAGTTCACCGGCCTATTCCTGGTGAAGGTAAGCGCGAGTCCCGCAACATTTTTTTTTTAAATGCGGCGGTTTTTCCGAATCCGTCGGGTTTTCATTTGGCCAGCGCCGATGCGCCACAATCCGATCGCCTGCGCCAAAATCCCGGGGCAATACAGGGAAAATCGGCGCAAATCGAAAATATTCAGGTAACACGTCGGGAAAACGCAAATCAGGCCCTTAATAAATGACCCCCATTGTAACTTACATGTTTCCATGTGTCATATGATGTCACCAGATGTAATGACATCACTGTTCATCATATTTACAATGGCGCAGCGTTTGTGCTTCACAGATTTCGGATTGTTAGGACTTTATCTTCTCTCTCTCTTTCCATCTATTCCATCTCTGGGAATAAATTGTAGCTGGTTTGTTGCTCGACATAAAGCCCATCATGTAGCAATAATCTCGATAAAAGCGCACGCTTAGAAATGGCAGCACAAAAGCAGGAATAGAAATGCGCGGCTGTGTCTTCAGATCCTGCTTATCGTGTATAGCTTTTATATATTGTGCTTGAATAAACAATGTACCCACCAGGAACCGGAGAGAATGAAGAGCACCGGAAAATGCGAGCGAGCGTTCCCAAGCAGCAAATCGACTCTCCCTGCTCCCGCGCTCCCCGAACATTTTCTATGACAGATTGATTATTGCTCTGGTGCTAGAAAGATTTAAAACATATGCAAAAGCATTGTGTACATGCGAGCTAAACAGACAGCTACACTGCAAACAGGGCGGAGGCGCAGCGCCAAGTGTGTCACCTAATGGAACGGGGGGAATCAGACACATATATGTGGAGCAGATGTATAGAGATATCCTGCATGTGTCGCTTCCCCGCTCAGGTCCCCGGAGTTCACCTATAGTCTATAGAGACTTAGATACAATCTTTGGACAGGTGGGGGCGCTGTTTCTGGGAGAACGTAGGCAAAGTATAGATGGGACTTGTGATGAAGCAAAGTGGATTCATTATTCATAGAATTCTGCAGTATAAACAACCATTGTGGATGTTATATGGATCAATTGAGACCCCTCTCCCCCTACGGAAATCCTGTAATGAGAGAAACAACCTGGGTCTATCTATAAAGGGAATGTACCAGCAGCTATAACCATGTATAACTGCAGACTGTGTTAGGTGGAGAGCTTTTGCACACCTCTGGTTATGTTGTTAGTAGCAGCAGGAATGTGAAAAATGGACTTAAATTCAAGGATTGTAGCTGGACTCGGTGCACTGGGGATATGCCTTCACACTGCCACACCCTTAGCTCTTTGCCCTGAGCTGCTCTTGAGCATTTTCCCTTTGATTTGATTGACAGATGTAGCAGACTTCTGGTTGAATACTACAGCATTCACTCAAAGCAGGAGCAATTTAATGTAGAGAGCTAAGAGCACAACAGTGTGAGGACGCCCCCCCCCACCCCCCGTTGTAATTGGAGAAGCCACAATCCTGGACATTAATGCAGAGAGCCAAGAGACCCCCAGTGTGACGACGTGCCCCCTAAAAGCTACAATTCTGAAATATAAATCCATTTTCACGGTTCTGCTGCTACTAAAAACACACTAAAACAATATAATCAAACAGCTTTCCTGAGCCACTGACTTAGGACAGAGGGCAGTGCCCTTCAACACAGAGAGCCAACAGGAAAGTAGTTCCCTAAATGCTACAATCCTGAAATATAAATCCATTTTTCACAGTCCTGCTGCTACTAACAACACGTACAATGATATTACACATCTCTCCGTGGTCATTACCATATAATGGGTGCGGCTTTACATGTACACGTCTGACTAATTACATTTAAGGGTACCCCAGTCTCTATAACCGGACTGGTCTAGGTAGGTACTTACAGACATGTCATGTGCTCCCTCTGGAGCCCTACAATTGGCAGTGCATTCTGTTTCCACAACAACAATAAAAGTTGGCATAAAAACATTAGAAGTAAATGGATCGTTCTATGGAACCAACATGAGAAGCGTGTGTGTGTTTCCAGCGAGCGCGCTCAGGCTTGTAGCCGGCTCCTCTGGGCAGGACGCTAGCGTCGAGCGGGCAGCGTAGTGCGGCTTCCAGCGCTCTGAACAGTTTGCCTGGACTCGCGGTGACAGCTGTAAACGCTCAGCTCAGGGATTTCAGCTCCTCTACTGACAACAGATTTTTTTCCCTCTTTGATTTAGGACTATTAAGCCCGAAATGTCTCTTTCCCTAAAAATAGACAATCTGTTATACAGCGAGCTGCTCACGTAAACGCCGTTCTGGATCCTCAGTATTGCAAAAAAATACTTCCATGGTTTACTGCTTCGAATGCATCCTGGTAGTCAAGTCAATGGGGCTCATTTACTAAGGGGCTGAATCGCCGGGTATCCCGAATATTACTGTTTTTCCCTGAATTGCCCCGGGGTTTTTGGCGCACGCGATCGGATTGTGTCGCATCGGCGCTGGCTTGCATGCGATGGAAATCGGGGGATGTGGCCATCGTGAAAACCCGATGGATTCGTAAAAACCGCGGTATTTAAAAAAGAATTTGTGTCGCTTGACACGTGCTTACATGCACCGGGAAGAAGAAGGTGAACTCCGGCGGACCTCAGCGCACAAGCGACACCTGGTGGACATCGGGCGCACGACCTTAGTGAATCTCGGCAGAACTTGAATCCTCGTCGGAGAACGTGCCACTGGATCGTGACTGGACCGGGTAAGTAAATGAGCCCCAATGGGTGGACTGAGGGGCAAATGATGATAAGTGATGAGAGGACCCATTCAGGTTCCGGTTTTCCAGGTTTGGCCGACCCTCCAAAAATATTTGGCTCGGGTACTGAAACCCTGTCCCCAGAGCGTTCCCTATCACAATTTAAAGCAAATCCACCACCAGGATGATGCATTGTAAACAAATCACACTTACATGCTGGTGTGTACCCCCTCTGGCAGGATCTGCTCTACTTTTAGGTTAATATGACCTTGCTTTTACAAAAACAAGGCTTTACAATTATGCAAATGAGGCCAACGGGCTCCAGGTCCCACAGCTGTTAATTGAACCTGGAGCCCCTGAGGCCAATTTGCATATTTTTATTACAATAATTACAAAATTATTGTAAAAACAAGGGAATAAAAAGCTAAAATGATAGAGGATCCTGCCAGAGGCGGCACACACCTGTATGTCAGTGTGCTGGGTGTACAATCCTTCATGGTGGTAGGTTTCCTTTACCAAGCATGATCGCAGGAGTTAGCGGTTGGCGTCAGCCCCAACACTGAACACAAACTTCTGGCTGCAGCCCGGGTTTGGGGACCTGAAACAGCGATGTTCAGCAAAGGACCCGGTACATTGTAGGGATGAGCGAACATGATCCGCAAGGTACGGGTCTGTGCTGGCTCATCCCTACTGATGATGTTTTTGGCACTTTTGCCTTTGAGGCATTGGGGCTCTGCTATCAGATCTGATGGAGGGTTATGGAGTTTGTATCTTCTTCCATCTGGATACTTTCATTCTTACTGCACCTCAAAAATATTCTAGGGGGTAAATTGGTGACACTTGGTAAGATGGGACAACAAAAAGTACAAAAATATAAAGTTGACGCAAACAGAACTCAAGAGGAAGTCTACAAGACGAAGCAGCTCCCTCAAAGCCCACACTGTCCTCTGACCCCTGTATCGGGCTTAGCTTCAGGCCCCCAATATGATAATCCAACACAATTATTAGTATTTATAGTTTGGCAATGTTTTTGGATCCGTTCGTACATTTGGTGGGCAGGGTGGTACGATGTAGGTCCATTGGTAGCTCCTTAGGGTAGTCTACAAAGGAAGGACTAAGAAGTAGCGAGTAGAGCAAGTAGACATAGCTACAGGCAGCATTTACAGAGTTAACTGCCGTAATTTGCTACCAGCGGGGGAGGGGGGTTAGCATTCAGGTCCGCGCATCCCTTTTTCATACCATCTAAAGATGTAGGGAGCATGTTGTTGTTATTTCAGGTCTGTATGAATGACACAACACTAATTGAGGAGGATAGACTCCAGAGACGGCAAAGGTCACCATCCAAAGTACATGATGTGACAGGACTGAGATGAAGACGTGACACTATCCTGAGTTGCTCCCTTTGTTGATCCAGAATAAATGATCTTGCATGATCCTATTTGCTTTAAAGGGGTTTTCCAAGATAGAGATATCGCCGACCTATAGCAGAGTGTAACATCTGTGCCCATTGAGGCTTCAGTACCATCTGCTGTCTGTAATTTAGGCTGAGGATGCGCTGATGAGTGTTCATAGGTTACGTTCTGTCCTTACTAGTCTGAACACTTCTTTATTCCATTCCTGACTGACTTAATTGCCTTCCATCACATCATCGGCCTCCTGTTGATTTTGCTCTGGATTGCTTACAGGTAAGTTATCTGAGATGGACAGGTACTTCCTCCAACCCTTCTGGACTGCCCTGTCTGGAGGTCAGGGAACTGGTCCAATCACCTTCTGCACTGCCTTGTCTGGAGGTCAGGGAACTGGTCCAATCACCTTCTGGACTGCCCTGTCTGGATGTCAGGGGACTGGTCCAATCACCTACTGGACTGCCTTGTCTGGATGTCAGGGGACTGGTCCAATCACCTTCTGGACTGCCTTGTCTGGATGTCAGGGGACTGGTCCAATCACTCTCTGGACTGCCTTGTCTGGATGCCAGGGAACTGGTCCAATCACCTTCTGGACTGCCCTGTCTGGAGGTCAGGGAACTGGTCCAATCACCTTCTGGACTGGAACTCACCTTTCATATATGGTTTGTCTGCCATTTCACCTGGCGTTTATCTTGACTTGGTGTTTTTCTCTTGGTTCTGTATTTTTTGACTACTTTTATGTTTGTAGTGTCCAGTCTTTGGCCCACATTTACTAAAAACAGTGCAGTGTGTACTATGTGCAGTTTGCCTGTATAGTGTGCAGGGGGCGCCAGGTTCAGGATTTCTACCACCTGTACTTCATGAATCTGGCGCCCTATTACTGTCCCGACAGAGGGCACCACTTTTTTTGTGCACCTTTAACATATAGAGTGCGTCACATGACACACATTGTCAGACTCGCATGATAAATCTGGCGCACATTCTGAATGAGCACCGGAACACCCATTTCTATTTGTGTTAAATGGTGCAGACGCGCCACAAAATGATCACGTGCAACAAATGTGGGGCAGGCACTCCTTATATACCGGCGTAAAGAATGTGCTAAGTCCACCAGAAAACTGGTGCAAGGCCCTTAGTAAATGTGGGGCTTTGTCTCTGTTTGTACATTGGTGCAGAAAGGGGACGTCGACCAGTTGTCACATACACTTAGTGTAGTCTGAGTAGTTAGGTAGAGCCTGATGAGTAGAGACTGATTACACATTGGTCATCAACATCAGATCAGTGAGGGTCCAACATTCAGGACCTCCACCTATCAGTTTATTCAAGTGATAAAGAGCAATTGCCTGGGTCGGACACTACATTGAGAACGGATGTTTGGATACCCACCTCCATTTTCTGTTGTCATCCAGCTTATCAAGTGTCAGACACTCACTTATCTAAACATGATGATGTATCCAATGTTAAGTCACCTATATCACTAGCTTGGAAACCCCCTTTAAGATGGAAACAATTTCAGCAATGAGTCAACAATCTGATTGCTGGGATTTCCTCTTAGAGAGGGGAGAAAGAGCTGCTTCATTCCTAGTCCTTGCACAGAACTTTTTACAGGACAGGTTTAACATTTTTTCCTGTTTTTATCAGTGGATCTTATTTTGACAATGTCATTTTTTTGTGTTACTGCTTCGGGTATAATAATGGTTTATTTCTAGCCGGTTCTTCTCTCGGTATCTAATTTTAACTTGGTTGGCTGCATTGTTTTTTTTTTTCCCTCCTCTGTAGAAGTTATCAATCAAAAATGCCACCAAGAAATGACTAGTGTGATGGGATGGCTCTTAGTTATTCCTCGCTTCTTTCACACTCCATCAACCAGAACCTCAGCTGTATCCCAGTCCCAGGAAATAAACAATGTTAATTACTCCGCAATGTAAAAATCTGCGTTCCTCATTATATCGCCTTTAAAAGAAGGAATATTTTTCAATATCATTAAATGTAATTGGTGCTTGGGTTACGAGGAGTGTTTTTCAGATTAAACATATTACAGTCTATGATTATGCTAAAACCCTATGAACTGGAGACGGCTCGGTGGTTCGCCTATATGTTTAGGACGTATGTTTATTAGCGATACGGCGAGGACAAGATAATACGCGGCTCAATAATTAATTCTACAAGCCGGATTGTCTTCTGCCGAATCCAATTTGTGAAGAGCAGACGCATACATACATACTAAATTAAAGTAGTTCTTCTGGGCTCGATCAGCAAGAACCGTCTTCATCCGAGTTGCAAGTCATCCAAAGTCGCCTGCTCCGAAATCACCCGACGGGCTGGATCCTTACTCGTAGCTTTTATGTGACATCGGGAGTCAAAGAGCTCAACATTGGATTTTGAGTTGGAAATTTTACACTTGGCTGAAAAAGGTGCTAAATAGTGGAACTGGTGGATTCTAGGGAAATGGGTATTAGAGTGCAAGGATGTTTACAGGACAATCTGATGAATGAATTCTGAGATCTTTGTCTTTTCGCACCTTGGTCTGTCATAAACACAAGGGACATCCTCTACGCTCTATGAATGAGGCTTCTCCAGTGTCGTAGACAGGATTCTTTACTGTAAGAGCAGTGAGATAATATGGAACTCTCTGCCACATGATACAATTGTCACGGGTGTCCCTGAGAGCCATGGCTCGGATCGCAGGAACACCCGCGCCCCTCTCCGGCCCTCACTTATCTCTCCACACTCCTACTCCTGTCCCAGCTAGACCACTTAGATTCCGGTCCCAGGTGTCGGCTAGTATCACCTCCCGCGGTGGTCCAGAGAGTCCACTGACCCCAAGCCCTGATAACAACGTTCAAGTGCAGGAGGGACCTGGATGTCTTTCTTAATAGAAACAAAAACCACATATTCTAGAAACTACATTAATATTACTAGTGATACAAAGTTGACCCAGGGATCTAATCTGCCATGTTTGGAGTCGAAAGTACTATTTCCCTACTTTAAGCCTACTGGCGTGATCCCTATGGAGGGTGTTGCTGTCCTTGGGAAGGATTCTTGCTTGGACTTGATGGACCTATTTTTATATTCAAATGGGATGAAAAAGTAAAGGTACTGTCCCTGAAGGTCTACAACATTGCAAGGAGTTTAAAGAAGGGTTAAAAGTAAAAGGTTAAAAGTCCTCTCCATATTTTCAGTCACTGAGAAACTGTACCTAAATTACAGCCATTTTTACAATATGCAAATGAATAGAGATGAGTCAGCTTCTGAAGAAAAGAGTCATGTTTATCCCTGGGCTGCCAGAGAACCACCCTTTGCTTGACTGACAGCTCAATGTCTTTTCAAATCTCCACCTGAGGAGACAGGAAGTCCTCTCCCAGTCCACTTCCTGTCCTTACCAGGATGCTGTCCCTCCCATTTAGATTGTGAAGTTAGCAGCACTGAGCGGGAAACTGCAGATCTTCTCACCATTTCACACACCAGCAGTGGGCAGCGCAAAGAGGTGGTGGGTGGAGACACATGGTATTGGGCGGGGCCAACATAGAAAAACGTTTTGGGAAAGATTTTAATGGTAGGAGGAGGCAGATTTCAACAGAGGCACAGGGGGGGATTGACTATTTTGAAATAATTGGGGCACATTTAGCAAATCTAGTGCAGTCTAGACTAGGTGCAGGGGGCGCCAGATATGATTTGTGTTGCACATTCTTCATAAATCTGGTGCTTGGGAGGTGGGCACCATTTTTTTTGGCACACTTTATTCATGCTGCTGAATTGTGACGCATGTCACTTATAAATGTGTTGCAAACTCCTACTAAGCAGTAACAGCCTCTTTAGGTGCACATTCTTTCTGTCTTGCCCCTTTAGGTGCACATTCTTTCAATCTTGCCCCTTTAGGTGCACATTTTTCTGTCTTGCCCCTTTAGGTGCACATTTTTTCTGTATTGCCCCTTTAGGTGCACATTCTTTCTGTATTGCCCCTTTAGGTGCACATTCTTTCTGTCTTGCCCCTTTAGGTGCACATTCTTTCTGTGTTGCCCCTTTAGGTGCACAGTTTTCTGTCTTGTCGGACACAGAGCAGCCACAACACAAAACTGGTGCAGACTCTTTATAATTACATGTACAAGCAGTTTGCTTGTTCTTTTCAGTACAAAGTCGGACAGAAAACTGGTGCAAACACTTTAATGAATGTGGGTCACTGTATCCCGTTGTGAAGTTACAATTAAAAATAATTGTGGTGAGTTCTCATATTTCTTACAACCAAATCTAAATGGTGCTGTCCACTTCATGGTCCATGTTGAGGACAGGCATCAACTAAATGCAGAACAAGTTAGTGGATAGATGACTGCACAGTGTCAACAAGCAGGTAGGTAAAGCCTAAGCAACAGAGTAATTTCATCAGGGGTGTATGGAGCTGGGCCCCAGAGCAAACTTCTGAATGCCCCCCCTCCTTTGCCTGGCGGCAATCTTCTTATCCCAGGGGGGTTGAGGGCACATAACTATTCCAGTTACTGCAGACCACATAGGGGAAGTAGACAGCAGGAGACTAAGAGGAGAGATTCCTAGTCCTGCTGTCCCCTCCCCGACATTTCTTATCTGAGTTCCCAACCCAGTTGTCTACTGTAAAAAATTCCACTGTGACATTCATATTATATTTTACAATGTGCAGAATAATATGTATATAATGGTGCACATTCGCCACTCTTTATTGTGTCAGGTTGGTTGATTGGGCCCCTTTACACTGCGGGCCCCATAGTAGCCGCTATCGCTGCTACTTCTGTAGTTACACCCCTGAATTTCCTAGTAGTTATTACTTTTCTTTTTCCAGTATTGGTCATGGTGCAGTTCCATTCCATGTTGTCCATGTTTTACACCTAATAGTTGCTTGAATTTTGAGCACTGTTCATTTTGCAGATTTTTGCTCCAGAGAGGTCGAAATAGGTCGATAAAAGTTATCAGCACTTGCCCCAGACTCGCTATAAGACTCACTAAGACTTCACACAATAATAGCTTCTCATATCCTTCAAATTGATGATTGTTGTTGTTTTATCCCTTTTCTATCTTTTTTACCCTGTGATCTCTTGTGTTTGATTTGATAGATTTTCCTCACCTAATAACTGCATCCGCCACCAGTAAAAAAAATCAGAGAGGAAAAAAATCCCGTGTGCTCATTGTCTCCCTCCTGCTGAGTAAACACTATATATAAACCCACGGTAGGGGAAGGGACATGACAACTGCTGTCAACACATTTCTATTCCGGAAAATTGGTTCTTACCTTTTAAAAGTAATGATTTATGGGAACGTGGCGTTATTTAAATCAGGTTTTTATCATCAACAATTATTTTTTTTTTTCATACGTTTATTTTTTTTTTATCTGTTTATGTAGAAAAATCTGAGCATATTCCACTTCTCAAAGATGACATTTCCCCCCGTCAGCAGTTCACCTGTCAGCTGTGAAGTGTAGACTCGAGCGCAGTCAGCAGAGTCATCTCATTATCATTAGACGGCGGTCAAGTTGATTAATTTTATCCGTTGTGTTGCCGAAGGACCTGATTAGGCCGATGGGTAACACTGCATAACAAGGGGGTGTAAGCCGATCGCCTGCTAACCACCGGTCTCAATGGAAGGAGGACGTTCTGCTCCTCTTCCCGGTGAGTGTGGTCATAAACGTACGTTATACTATAAGATACAATCTAGGTTCTAAACTGTAGCAAAAGCCAAAGAATTAACAAATAGATGATATTTTGTGCAGTCGGAAGTCCACCTGTAAGATTCGCAGCGCAGACTGGGATGGAGTGAGCAATGCTTGACAAGGATTCATGGCGAATCGAAACGTTGCAGTTTTTTCTTTGCCTGTGTGAATAAAGGTTTAACCTTTTTTCATCGTATTGGATGCTGTGGCCTTCTCTCTTTTTTTGTCTTGGTGTTAACCTATAGACACATTTCAGACCGTTACCTCCCATTAATATTACCTGCCGTAAAGTGGACACCTTGAAATCTTATGATTAAAGACAATTCAGAAAGTGTTCCACCAAGATGGCCCCCCCAGGGAAACCTTCTAAAAAAGAAAAAGTTAACATCTACAAGAACATTTAAAAAGCAGAAAACACGTAATTTCTCTTATAAGAACACTTTAATGAAGAGTCGAAATATACATAGATGAGATCCCCCTTTAAGCAAAATCTTACATTGGGGCTCATATACTAAGGGTCGCGCTGCACTTTTGTCGGACTGTTTGCCGTTTTCGGGGATTGCACAGCTTGGACAGGTATTTAACAGAACAGGTGTCTGCACAGGGATTTTGGCACATGCGAACGGATTTTAGAGCAGCTGCGCTGCTTTCATGCAACAGAAATGGGGGGACACACCAGAAAATACAACTGATTCGGACTGAGCGCAGGATTTGTGTTGTATCCAATGCACTTACATGCACCAGGAAGAAGAAGGTGAACTCCGGGGACCTGAGCAGGGAAGCGACACATGCGAGGATTCGGGCGCAGGATCTTAGTGGTGGGGGGGGACTCCACCCCTATACACCCCTCCCCCACCTGTCTTTTCCCAGCACAGCGCATTATACACGGACAATGCACTTACGCACCAGGAAGAAGAAGGTGAATCGGGGACCTGAGCGGGGAAGCGCACATGCAGGATATCGGGCACACGATCTTAGTGACTCCCCGCACAGCGCATTATACAGGACAATGCACTTACATGCACCAGAAGAAGAAGGTGAACTCCGGGCTGAGCGGGGGAGAGCGACACATGCAGGAAATCGGGCGCACGATCTAGTGACTCCACTGCACAGCGCATTTACACGACCTGCCATTACATGCACAGGAAGAAAGAAGGTGGAACTCCGGGGACCTGAGCGGGGAAGTGACACATGCAGGATATCGTGCGCAGGATCTTAGTGACTCCCCGCACAGCGCATTATACACGGACAATGCACTTACATGTGCAACATCCCCCACCGGGGCCTAACCTTTCAGGGGAGGCCTGGAGTCAGCCGGGGCCCGCGGTACCGGAGTGGCTGGCGGTTGCGGCCTAAGCACGCTATTGTCACGGTGCTTGGTACGGGGGAACCGGAGGGCTGTCCTACAGCCTGGCAGGTCTCCAGCAGGGTGGTGTTGGCAAGAAATGATATGGGAGCGGCTGCTATAGGGATCTCCCTGGGGCAACCCTCTAGTGTCCGGAGTGTGAGTCTCTGGGTGCTGGGCAGGGTGCGTGATGTAGGCAGGGGTATAGCAGGGACCAGACGGAGACAGAAGTTGAAAGAAAACAACTTACAGTGTCGTTTATTGCAACCGGCAGGAACTGCAGAAAACGTGCCTTTAACAGGTGGAGTACTGGAGAGGTATTTGGAGGTGCCACAGGATGTAGATCACCAGCCTGGATGCAAGGGCAGGCTGGGAGGCAGCTGTTCCTTAGAGGATGCTTCAGCTCGGTCTGGATCTCTTAGGTATCACCCTTGAAGGTAGGAATGATAACCCTTTTCCTCACTAACTAGCTCTAGTCTTATCTTCCAATTCAGAGCAGGGCTAGGCTCTTCCTGCAATGGTTGGGTGCAGAGACTCTGAGCTGACTGCTCAGCTAACTACTCTCTGCTTACGTCCTGCAGACCCAGAGGGCCGACTAGGACGGGCTATTCTCCTTCTGGGAGAGGCTGCTCTCCTCCTCTCTGAGGAGAGACTTCTCTCTTTCTCCTCTAGAACATTCCAGGCTAGGGGGTTTTATTACCTCCTTAGGTCAGGTGGTGGCTGCTCCTCAATTACCTCTCAGTGCACAATCACAGGATGTAACACAGACTTGGTCAATAGCATCCTTGCTATACAAAATACTTAACTCTGCCTTGCCAGGCAGGATTAACCACTGCAATTTCCCTTGATCCTATAAGGAACATGGAGTGTATGGGTGTTACTACAGTGGGACGTATTCGCAAGCACTACCTCGCCATTGCATCGGCGAGGGTGTTGCATACCCCGGGGGCAATTGAAAGAGCCGCCCTCGGCTCGACTACCGATGGTTTGGGCACAGAGGGGGCTAAGGGCACTTCTAGGAAGTGCAGGCTATGTGAGGTGTAGGGACAAACCGCCCATGGTCCTGGAGACAGGCACCTGGGTTGGTGTCGGACTGAGACAAAAATATGTAAGAGCTGTATGACAGTTGGTCGCTGACGCCATTAAACCGAACTGTACAGTAGGAAAGGTGTGGTGTCATGTCCTGTAATCCACTCCTTGCACCAAGGCCTGTATATTTGTTTGATCAACGCTTCTTCCCTGGCGGCAATTATATGGTGTCTATCTGCATTGCATGAGCATATGCGACACAAGTACCTCCTGACTGACAACCTTACCCATGTATGAGTGGCATCCAGGTGCTATCTTTGTAACACCCCCGGTCCCCTTAGGACCCGCAGTTTACGGACTACCCCCACGTGCAAACCTCAGTTTGAGGGATCAGGTAGCGGTCAGTGTTTTACAAAAAAGACGTTCCGACACAGCCACACTACAACCTGAAAAGCCTATGAAAGGGTTAATGCATACTACTGGCATATATGACAGTGTGCAAATATTTTTGTAAACTCACATTGGCTTAGCAGCCCAATGGGTACACATCTTAAAACGTTACAGAAGTAGATAGGCTACTCAGGGTAGCACGGTAGCAAATGTCTCTTTTCCTGAAAAGAAAAGGCATAAAAAGTGCAAGCAGAATGTCCGTACCTAAAAGGAAGGCATTAAGTGCAAAATAATAAGTCAATAGACATAGCAACTTTTCCCTGGTAGTATCTGGCAAAAGTCTCACAGAAGGTCTCTAATGACAAAGTCCATCTTCTGGGTACAGCCCTTGATGTGGGGAAAAGTGCAATGAAGAAGCAAAGGGTCTCCTCTATTTGGAGAGGGACAGAGTCCTTTGATGACATCTCTGCTGTGGCAGAGGAAGGGTGCTATCATAGCACATAATCTCTTGACTGAGATAAATAAGGGTAAGAGTCTCAGGACAGTCTCTGGCTCTTTAGGGAAAGTGGAGGTAAATACACACAATATGTACAAAGGACATAGTACCTGGAGAGGGCTACAGCCCTTCAGGGATTAGTCAGTATCGCTGGGTTCAGCAAAGACAGGATCCAGCTCCTGCAGGGAATCCTGTGCATCCGCAACGGGAGTAGGTGCCGGCTGGGGACACCCGGTGGCAGCAGTGGGTACTGCAGGTGCAGCAACATCCTCCGGACCTTCAGGGGGAGGAGCGCTGTCGCCCGGGGTGTCGGCTGTTCCAGCCGGGGGCTCAACTGAGCCAGGGACCACAGAGGGGTCCAGGAAAAAATAAACGGAGTCCAGCGGCCGTGCCGCGGCTCCTTCCAGCTCCGGTTCTTCCGGGGCCGGGTCATCACCCCATTGGTAGCCGGCAAGGGGAGATGCGGGCCTAGATGGAACTACCGGACAAGGTTCACTAGCCGGGATGTCCTCACCCACAGAAGAGCCGCGGGACCTGACAATGCTCCCGGCAGGGGAACCGGTGGGGGTGGCGCCCTGTATCATGCCCGGCCCATGGATGGCAATGGGACCCGTACTCACAATTACTGTGGATGGGGCATTCACGTGGGTCACCGCCCGGGGACTTGCAGCCGAGGAGGAAGAGGTGTTCGGAGACTCCGGCCACTCGTCGTCCTCATACCAGTCGTCCTGCGGGAAGTAACGGTCCTCGTCGGAGTCGGGGATCCGGAGCACGCCAGCCGCCCAGGGTCCTCGGGGTCCTTCCTGCAGGGAGAACTCGATACACTCGCCTGGCTTGAGGTTGTGCAGGCTCTCCGGCAGATCAGGCCTCTTGACGGACCGGCGGGGTATAAATACTTCCCGTCCGGTGTAGTCCTGGGTAGCGAAGCCATAGCCCTTCCGCTTGTCGAAGAACCGGACCATGCCGGTGGTGCGATTCTTCTCGACCCAAGCTCCAGCTGTAGATCGGCCGGCCATGTACCGCTGGGCCTCCTTCTCTCTGCGTCGCTGGTCCGAGACAGCGTCTCGGAGTCGCCGGCGGGCGGCCTCACCTCGGCCTTGAGGCTGCGGAGGTGCCGGTGCTGGGGCTCGTGGCTCCGGTGCAGGCTCGGATCTCCTTGGGCGACAGGTAGGTGCCGGAACAGGAGCAGGAACCACCGGAGGGTCAGGAACCACCACATCGGGGCTAGCAGGCCGCGCAGCAGGAGTAGTAGGCCTCTGAGCAGGTGGAGCGGCAACACTAGGCCCAGGCGTTGGCTCCGCAGGAGTCGGGGCCTCCCCACGTGGCGCCTCCGCGTGGACCCGCGGTACCGGGATGGTAGCCGGGATAGGGACGAGGAACCGCCCGGGTGGAATTTGATACTGCGTCACCGTTTGGTAGCATGTCCTGGTGACAAAGGCCCGAGTCAATCCTCGGTGCAGCCGATGTCCAGCGGAGGGTCTTCGGACGGGCTGCGCAGAGACCACCACCATAGTCTCTAAGACCTCATAAAACTCCGGACGCTCCACAGGAGGGAAAGGCGGAGGACCCCACATGGCGTTGTCCTCTCTGTCCAAAGTCCACTCAAGTTCTGGCGCTTCTCTGAGGCAGGGCAGGAAGTCCGCCTCGAGCCAGTGGGAGGAGTCCAGGTCCTTCCCGCCAAGAGCTGTGGCGGGCTCTAATTTTTCCTGCGCCACAGGAGGCGGGGTTCGCGCCCTTCGCGCGTCATCTGGGTTTCCCGCCAGTGGAGGTTTTGGCGGGCTGGAATTATTTGCTGCGCCACAGTTCCTGAGGCAAAAATCTTCAGGCGCGGCAGCGCCGGATGTAGCAGAGCTGGTACAGTTCTTGCCAGGATTAACCTCTGGAGTGCGGGAGCGGCGCTCGACCGCACGTGGCAGCAGTATAACACAGT
Source organism: Engystomops pustulosus (assembly GCA_019512145.1). Lineage (NCBI taxonomy): Eukaryota > Metazoa > Chordata > Amphibia > Anura > Leptodactylidae > Engystomops > Engystomops pustulosus. The sequence continues at coordinate 67,352 of WNYA01000418.1, forward strand.
TCATTCCAGAAACGTACAAGTCCTTAGGCCTAAACCCGGATGGCAGCAGGGTTAGGCAGCACAGTCTTTTTCCAGTAACGGAAAGTCTTTAATGCCGTGATAAGGCACAGAAGTAAATATCCTGTTCGTGGAAACCCCTTGCAACATCCCCCACCGGGGCCTAACCTTTCAGGGGAGGCCTGGAGTCAGCCGGGGCCCGCGGTACCGGAGTGGCTGGCGGTTGCGGCCTAAGCACGCTATTGTCACGGTGCTTGGTACGGGGGAACCGGAGGGCTGTCCTACAGCCTGGCAGGTCTCCAGCAGGGTGGTGTTGGCAAGAAAATGATATGGGAGCGGCTGCTATAGCGGATCTCCCTGGGGCAACCCTCTAGTGTCCGGAGTGTGAGTCTCTGGGTGCTGGACAGGGTGCCGGTGATGTAGGCAGGGGTAGTAGCAGGGACCAGACGGAGACAGAAGTTGAAGAAAACAACTTACAGTTCGTTTATTGCAACCGGCAGGAACTGCAGAAAACGTGCCTTTAACAGGTGGAGTACTGGAGAGGTATTTGGAGGGAGCCACAGGATGTAGATCACCAGCCTGGATGCAAGGGCAGGCTGGGAGGCAGCTGTGTCCTTAGAGGATGCTTCAGCTCGGTCCTGGATCTCTTCAGGTATCACCCTTGAAGGTAGGAATGATACCCCTTTTCCTCACTACACTAACTCTAGTCTTATCTTCCACTTCAGGCAGGGGCTAGGCTCTTCCTGCACTGGTCTGGTATGCTAGAGACTCTGAGCTACTGCTCAGCTAACTACTCTCTGCTTACGTCCTGCAGACCCAGAGGGCCTGACTAGGACCGGGCTATTCTCCCTTCTGGGAGAGGCTGCTCTCCTCTCTCTCCTGAGAGAGACTTCTCTCTTTCTCCTCTAGAACATTCCAGGCTAGGGGGTTTTATTACCTCCCTTAGGTCAGGTGGTGGCTGCTCCTCCAATTACCTCTCAGTGCACAATCACAGGATGTAACACAGACATTGGTCAATAGCATCTTGCATTATACAAAATACTTAACCTCTGCCTTGCCAGGCAGGATTAACCACTGCAATTTCCCCTTGATCCTATAAGGACCATGTAGTGTAATGTGGTGTTACCTACAGGTGGGACGTATTCGCAAGCACTACCTCGCCATTGCATCGGCGAGGGTGTTGCACATGCACCAGGAAGAAGAAGGTGAACTCCGGGGACCTGAGCGGGGAAGCGACACATGCAGGATATCGGGCACACGATCTTAGTGACTCCCCACACAGCGCATTATACATGGACAATGCACTTACATGCACCAGGAAGAAGAAGGTGAACTCCAGGGACCTGAGCGGGGAAGTGACACATGCAGGATATCGGGCGCAGGATCTTAGTGACTCCCCGCACAGCGCATTATACACAGACAATGCACTTACATGCACCAGGAAGAAGAAGGTGAACTCCGGGGACCTGAGCAGGGAAGCGACACATGCAGGATATCGGGCGCAGGATCTTAGTGACTCCCCGCACAGCGCATTATACACGGACAATGCACTTACATGCACCGGGAAGAAGAAGGTGAACTCCAGGGACCTGAGCGGGGAAGTGACACATGCAGGATATTGGGCGCAGGATCTTAGTGACTCCCCGCACAGCGCATTATACACGGACAATGCACTTTCGGTGAACTTCAGCTTCCGGGTAAGTAAATGTGCCCCAATGGGTATTTGTACAGTGGATTTATTAGTACAATGTTATAAATTGTTCAGATTTTCTTTTAAGCCCCCGATACCCAGTTGACCGGAATCGGATTTATATAGATCTTTTTTGGAATAAAAGAACATTTTCGATGGTATTTACTAATAATATATAATGTATCAAACGGGATTATGTTCTACAAAGCCGAGTTCTGTGATGATGTCTGTAAGGGAAGGCCTTTGGTGTCGGATCTGACAATCCTCTGTTTGTATAATGATTATTTGATGCTGTTTACTATTCCGACTTTTATGCCGAAACCTGGATTATTAATGAGAGGAGAGAAAAGAGAGATCTAGACCCAAACACGTGTTGCTTTAAGAGACCCTCCAGGAGATCCCCCTTCCTATGGAGGCCGTACTCTTCTACTTTCTACATTCCAAGGGCTTTAATCTTTCTGTTCTCTCTGATGGTTTCGTTGCTTGTGATTGATCCGTCGCACTGCTGAGCGGTGCAGAAATCTCCGGCTGGGCTATGCCTGTCCTTATGGCGCTGTATGCACTGACCTCGTGACCTCCTAGCGGGAAATGCACTGACCTTCTGGGATATGCACTTCCCTCCTGCAAGGTTATGCACCGTCCTTCTGCATGGTAATGCGCTCGTCTACATTATCGCTCCTACTAGATTATGCAATGAAGGGATTTTCCTACAAACAGGTTGTATCCCCAGGATACGGGTGCAGCAGGTCCTTCTTGACTGTCCTCTACGGCGTCAGCCCAAACGTCTCATAGCTATCCCTGATTTCCGAAAATCTTGTCTTGTGCTCCATTTATATTTGTGTGACTACTGGCTCACATCACAGGACATACTGACGCCAGGAGTCTCCAATACAGGGCAGCGAAAGAAGACTTGTAGGTCCCTTATTCGGCCACTGAGTCCATCAGTTTGTAATGGATAAGCCCTTTAACCTTGTGCTAGGCCAATAGTTGTCACTTACCTTCTCCCACCGCTCTTCAACTCACATGGGTCCATCCATTGGCATAGGACAAAATCCTTTCACCTCCTGCAAGGTCACTAGTTGTTACTTACCTTCTCCCACCGCTCTTCAACTCACATCGGACCATCCATTGGCATTGGAAAAAATCCTTTAACCTCCTGCAAGGTCACTAGTTGTCACTTACCTTCTATCACAACTCTTCAACTCACATGGGTCCATCCATCAGCAAAGAAAAACCCCTTTAACCTTGTGCTAGGCTAATAGTTGTTACTTACCTTCTCCCACCGCTCTTCAACTCACATGGGTCCATCTATCGGTAAAGGAAAAGCCTCTGGCTCTGTGGGAACCATCAGGGCTGGCACGTGCACTGGGCGTACCTGGGCAAGTGCAGGGGCCTAGGGCTGCTGGGGGGCCCACATAAGACTGAGGCTCCATCACCCAGGGGCCTACTGAGGCTCTATCACCCTGGGGCCTACTGAGGNNNNCTACTGAGGCTCTATCACCTGGTGCCTACTGAGGCTCTATCAACCAATTCCGCTAGGAGGCTCTAATCACCCCTAGGGGCCTTACTGAGGCTCTCTAACAGGACCCTACTGAGGTATTAACCCAGGACCCTATGGAGGCTCATTAACCCAGGACCCCACCAACTGAGGCTGTCACCCAGGGCCCTACTGAGGCTCTTCACACCGGGGGTGCTACTGAGCGCCTATCACCCTGGGCCATTAGGCTCGATCACCCTGAGCCTCTAGATCGGTCCCGGCACGGCTTCTGCTCACCCAGGGCCTACGAGCTCTATCACCAGCCGGGCCTATGCTGATGCCGTCTATGCACCCAGCGGGACTCTGAGGCCTATCACCCAGGGGCCTACTGGCCTATCGGGCATCAGCCATCACCAGGGGCCTACTGGGGCTCTCTAACATGGGGCACTGCGGCTCTATCACCCTAGGGGGCTAACGGCTCTATCACCCGAGGGGTCTACTGATGCCTATCACCCAGGGGCTATGAGGGCTCTATCCCCAGTGGCCTACTGAGGCTTATACCCCCAAGGGGCCTACTGACAGCCTGAGCGACTCTGGGAGCCATTAGAGCCACATATATAGGATTATACTTATGTCAAACCAAATACCACAACACCACCCACCACCCAAAACCCGGAAAACAGCGGCTCGTCGCCCATGATCCATAACAGGAGAAAACACTTGTAAAGTCTTCGTGACCAATCATTGGGGCGTCAGCGCTCGCATCGGGGAAGGCCGAGATTGGGTAGACAGTTGAATTAGATTTGGAACTTATTGACATTCCTAACTGTTACATGACTAGAATATCCATTTCCTAAGATCAAATGTACTAAATGGATCAAGTATTTCCTGCCGCTTAATCACAAAGCATCAGTTGCTTCCTTCCAGGCGATTTTATCCATCTGTGAGAGTCGACGGATATTTTCTCCGCCCCGCAAGTTGAATCCAGTGGAGGACTTCAAGGGTGAGCCAGAAGGGCCCAAACCTTATTATAACGGAGTGCGATTCATGGGACTTTTCACTGGGCTGTTAATCCTGTATGTCAATCAGAGCCGATTGATTTTATTGTACTGAGATGATGTATGATGTATTATGTGATCATGTAGTATATGGATTTTAGGTGTATATTTGCTGTCTCCTGGTGTCTCTGTGCTGTATCTAGTGTGTATATGGGATTGTATATCTGCTCTCTCTGTGCTGTATATATGTGTATTGTGATGTGTCTCTGTTGTCTATTCTGTCGTCTGTGTGGTACCGCTGCAACTTTTGGTCTCTGTGTCTGTGTCTGGGAGTGAACAGTGATGGGTCTATAGTTATGTGTATGACTGTGCTGTGTACCCACACTGTCACTCCTGATGACCTGTTTCACACGTTGTATTGGTGTAATGTAATGTATGGTGCTCTATCACCCAGGGGCCTACTGAGGCTCTATCCCCCAGGGGCCTACTGAGGCTCTATCCCCCAGGGGCCTACTGAAGCCTGGAGCCGACTCTGGGAGCCATAGAGCCACATATATGGATTTAACTTATGTCAACCAAATAACCAACAACCCAACAGCCGAAAACCCGGAAACAGCCGGCCGTCGCCCATTGATCATAACAGAAAACACGTAAAGTCTCTGTAGACAATCACTTGGGGCGTCAGCGCTGCATCGGGGAAGGCAGAGATTGGGTAGAAGTTGAATTAGATTTGGAACTTATTGAAATTCCTAACTTTTACATGATTAGAATAACCATTTCCTAAGGATCTAAATGTATCTAAATGTATGCAAGTGAATTCCTGCCGCTTAATCACAAAGCATCAGTTTGCTTCCTATCAGGCGACTTTTAATCATTGTGCAGAGCGACGGATATTTTCTCCCGCGCCGCAAGTTAATCAGGTTGGAGAGACTTCAAGGAGTGACAGACATGGCCCCAACCTGTATTATACCGGATGTGCGGATCATTGTCAGGATTGTCAACTGTTATGTAAATCAGGATGTAACACTGACGATGTGATGTATATATGTGTATATGTGATGTATATGTGATGTATATATGTGTATATGTGATGTATATATGTGTATTTTCTTCTTCACTAATTATTGGAGTGCTGCTTCACACTACTCTTACTGCTGTATTTAGCGAGTCACGTCAGACCCGCTCCGAAGACCTGCACCCGATCCGTACATGGTGCCGTTCCAACCTGTTTCGTCCTGTGGCAGAACAGCTACCATCATGGCTCAGCTTCCAACTGCCACAGCAGCAGAAGACAACGGGCAGATTTACTTAACCGGTCTATTTGCAATCCAGCGGCGCGTTCTCTGTGGAGGATTCGACTCTTCCGGTGATTCACTAAGGTAGTGCGCCCGATGTCCACCAGGTGTTGCTGCTGCGCTGAAGTCCGTCGGAGTTCACTGGAGTTCACCGTCCTACGCTGGGTGCAGGTAAGTGCGTGTCAAGTGACACTTTTTTTTTTTTTTTAATACGGAGGTTTTTCCGAATCCGTCGGGTTTTCTTACGGCCACGCCCCCCAATTTCCGCCGCGTGCATGCCAGCACCGCGGCGCCACAATCCGATCATGTGCGGCAAAAACCCGAGGCAATTAAGGGAAAATCGGCGTGAAACGTTAAAATTCGGGTAACCCGTTGGAAAAACGCAATTTGGGCCCTTAGTACATGACCCCCAATGGCTCCTGTATATGGTGGGTAGTAATTGGATTTTGGAAAGCGCAGGGTGAAAATTTTGGCTCAAAATGTGTTCTAAGACGTTCGTGGAATCACAGGCAACAACTGTGCAAAATTTAGTTCCCGGGGTTCCGCGGGTGTCAAGTGGAAGAACGGAGGAACCCAAAATAGCAGGTGGTGAGCAGATTCTTCCACCTCTACCACAAGCTCCAAGCGTGTAGACAATACGGGGAGAGGGAGGACACACTGTGGGAACCGATGGGTTGAATGAATAACCAAGGGAGAAGAGGCTTAAGTGGCCCAATACCTTCTCGTCAGGGTAGACGTCGTACAATAGTTCCTCACAAAAGCGTCTACGGGATAAGAGTGCCACAGGCTGGGAGCGATACCGCAGACCATACTGCCTTGATGTCATTCTGGATGGTGGCACGTTGCCTAAGGGGGGGCTTCTGGGCTGCCTGGGGTGCAGTCGTCGGATGCGTGCGCGTTTTGCTACAGTGGTATGGGGCCGGACCAGAGCATAACCACCTGAGGGTCAGGAACCACGCACCATCGGGCTAGCAGTCCGCGCATCATTATTAGTATGCCTCTTATCAGTTGGACTTCAACACTAGGCCCAGCGTTTGGCTGCCGCAGGAGTCGGGGGTCCTCCCCACGTGTCGCCTCCGCGTTGACCCCGCGGTACGGGATTGTAGCCGTATAGTTACTGTAAACCGCCCGGGTTTATTTGATACTGCGTCACCGTTTGGTAGCCGTCCTGGTGACAAAATGCCCGAGTCAATCCTCGTGCAAGCCGATTCCAGCGGAGGGGTCTTCGGACGGGTCTGCGCAGAGCACCACCACCATATCCTCTAAGACCTCATAAAACTCCGGAACTCCACAGAGGGAAAGGCGGAGGACCCCACAGGCGTTTTCCTCGCTGTCCAAATTCCAACTCAAGTTCTTGGGCGCTTCTCTGGGCATGGCATGAAGTCGCCTCGAGCATGGGAGGAGTCCATGCCTTCCCCCAAGAGCTGTGGCGGGCTCTAATTTTCTGCGCCACATTGAGGCGTGGTTTCGCCTCCCTTCGCGTCGTCATCTGGGTTTCCTCCAGTGATGTTTTGGCGGGCTGGAATTATTTGCTGCCCACAGTTGTCCGTGAGAGTGCAAAATCTTCAGGCGCGGCAGCGCCTGGATGTATCAGAGCTGGTAACAGTTCTTGCCAGGATTAACTCTGGATTGCGGGAGCGGCGCTCTGACCGCCCACGTGGATCAGTAGAACACAGTTCATTCCAGAAAACGTACAAGGTCCTTAGGCCTAAACCCATGGCAGGCAATGGTAGGGCAGCACAGGTCTTTTCCAGTAACGGAAAGTCTTTAATATGCCGTGATAAGGCACAGAATTAATATCTGTTCGTGGAAACCCCTTGCAAACATCCCATCCCCACCGTGGCCCAACCTTTCATGGGGGCCTGAGTCAGCCGGGGCCCCGGTACCTGAGTGACTGGCGGTTGCGGGCCTAAGCACGCTATTGTCAACGGTGCTTGTTACGGGTGAACCGGAGAGGCTGGTCCTACACTGGCAGGTCTCCCAGCAGGGTTGTTGGCAAGAAAATATATGGGAGCGTCGCTATATCGGATCTCATGGGGCAACCCTGCCTAGTGTCCGGAGTGTGAGTCTCTGGGTGCTGGACATGGTCCGCGTGATGTAAGGCAGGGTAGTAGCAGGGACCAACGAAACCCGAGTTGAAGAAAACAACTTACATGTCGTTTATTGCAACCGTGCAGGAACTGCAGTAAACGTTCCTTTAACAGGTGAGTACTTGAGAGTTATTTGAGGGAAGCCACAGGATGTAGATCACCACCTGGATGTCAAGGGCAGCTGGAGGCAGCTGTTTCCTTAGGATGCTTCAGCTCGGTCCTGGATCTCTTCATATCACCCTGAAGGTAGGACTGATACACCCTTTTCCTCACACACTAACTCTAGTCTTATCTTCCACTTCAGCAGGGCAGGCTCTTCCTGCACGGGGCTGGTATGCTAGAGACTCTGACTACTGGCCAGCTAACTACTCTCTGCTTACGTCCTGCCGAACCCAGAGCCTGACTAGGACCGGGCTATTCTCCCTTCTGGGAGAGGCTGCTCTCCTCTCTCTCCTGGAGAGACTTCTCTCTTTTCCCTCTAGAACTTCCGGCTAGGGGGTTTAATTACCTCCCTTAGGTCGGTGGTGGCTGCTCCTCCAATTACCGCTCAGTGCACATCACAGGATGTAACACCGACCTATGGTCAATAGACATCTTGCATTATTATACAAAATACTTAACCTCTGCCTTGCAGCAGGAATTACCACTGCACTTGCCTCCCCTGATCCGATAAGGACCATGTAGTGTAATGTGGTGTTACCTACAGGTGGAACGTATTCGCAAGCACTAACCTCGCCATTGCTGCCGGCGAGTGTGTTGCACATGCACAGAAAAGAAAGGGACTCCGGGGACCGTGAGGCGGGGCAGCGACACATGCTAGGATATCGGCCACACTATCTTATTGACTCCCCCCACAACGCGCTTATACATGGACAATGCACTTACATGGCCCCAGGAAGACGAAGGTTAACTCAGGACCTGAGCGGGAACGACACATGCAGGATATCGGAGCGCAAACAGATCTTATTGACTCCCCGCACAGCGCATTATACATGGACACTAGCACTTACGCACCCAGGAAGAAGAAAGGTGAACTCCGGGACCTGAGCGGGGAAGTGACCATGCAGATATCGGGCGCGCAGTATCTTAGTGACTCCCCCCGACATCGCATTAGGTCCCCAGACAAATGCACTTACATGCACCAGAAGAAGAAGGTGAAACTCCGGGTACCTGAGCAGGGAAGCGACACATTCAGGATATCAGGGCGCAGGATATAGTGCTCCCCGCACACGCATTATAACGGACATGCACTTACATGCACCGGAAGCAAAGGTGAACTCCAGGGACCTATCGGGGAAGTGACACTGCAGACCTTTGGGCGCAGGTATCTTCGTGATCCCCGCCAGCGCATTATCACGGACAATGCCACTTTCGTGTGAACCTGCAGCTCCGTGGTAAGTAAATGTGCCCCCAATGGGGTATTTGTACAGTGGATTTATTAGTACAGTGTTATACATTTGTTCGCTTTCTTTTAAGCCCCCGATACCCAGTTTGACCGTAATCGGATTTATATAGATCTTTGTTGTTGGAATAAAAGAAACTTTTCGATGTAATTATACACGACTATATATAATGTATCAAACGGGATGATGTTCTACAAAGCCGAGTTCTGTGATGATGTTCTGTAGGGAGGCCTTTAGGGGTGTCGGATCTGCCCTCCTCTGTTTGTATAATGATTATTTGATGCTGTTTACTATTGCCGACGCTATGCGAAACCTGGATTAGTAATGAGAGGATGAAAAGAGAGATCTTAGACCCAACCCGTGTTGCTTTAAGAGACCCTCCAGGAGATCCCCTCCTCTGGCAGGCCGTACTCTTCTACTTTCTACATTCCAAGGGCTTTATCTCTCTGTTTCTCTCTGATGGTTTCGTTGCTTGTGTTGATCCGTCGACTGCTGAGCGGTGCAAATCTCCGGCTGGGCTATGCCTTTCCTTATGGCCGCTGATGCACTGACCCGTGACCTCCTAGCGGAAAATGCACTGACCTCTTAGGATATGCATTCCCTCCTGCAAATGTTGCCCGTCCATATCTGCCATGGTAATGCGCTCGTTCTACATTATATCGCTCCTACTAGATTATGCAATGAAGGGATTTTTCCCTACAATAACAGGTTGTATCCCCAGGATACGGGGCAGCAGGTCCTTCGGTGAACCCTGTCCTCTACGGCGTCACCCAAACTCTCATAGATATATCCCGGTTTCCGAAATCTTGTCTTGTGCTCCATTTTTATATTGTGTGACTACTGGCTCACATCACAGACCATACGAGCCAGGAGTGCTCCATAACAGGGCAGCGAAGAAGACTTGTAGGTCCCTTATTGCGGTCCACTGAGTCCATCATTTGTATGATAAGCCCTTTAAACCTTGTGCAAGGCCAATAGTTGTGCACTTACCTTCTCCCACCTGCTCTTCAACTCACATGTTCCCATCCATTGCATAGGACAAATCCTTTCACCTCCTCAAGGTCACTAGTTGGTTACTTACCTTCTCCCACCGCTCTTCAACTCACATCGGCCACCATTGGCTTGGAACAAATCTTTAACCTCCTTCAAGGTCACTAGTTGTCACTAACCTTCTACTCACAACCTCTTCAACTCACATGGGTCCTCCATCACAAAGAAAACCCCTTTAACCTTGTCTAGGCCTAATATTGTGTACTCTTACCTTGCGCCCAGCCGCTCATTCAAACTCACTGACCCATCCATCTTCGGTAAAGGAAAGCCTCTGCTACTGTGTAACCAGCAGGCCTGGCACGTGGCACTGTGCGTCTGGGCAATGCAGGGGCCTAGGGCTTGCTGGGGCCCACAATAAGACTGAGGCTCCCATCACCCAGGGGCCTACTGAGGCTCTATCACCCTGGGGCCTACTGAGGCTCTATCACCAAGGGACCTATTGAGGCTCTATCACCTAGGGGCCTACTGAGGCTCTCTAACCCAGGACCCTACTGAGGCTCTCTAACCCAGGACCCTACTGAGGCTCTCTAACCCAGGACCCTACTGAGGCTCTGTCACCCAGGGGCCTACTGAGGCTCTATCACCCCTGGGCCTACTGAGGCTCTATCACCACTGGGTCCTCTGAGGCTCTATACCCTGGGGCTACTGAGTCTCTGTCACCCAGGGGCCTACTGAGGCTCTATCACCGCAGGGGGCCTACTGAGGCTCTCTAATCACCCATGGGCCTACTGAGGCTCTATGCACCCAGGGGCCTACTTGAGTGCTCTATCACCCACCCAGGGGCCTACTTAGGCTCTATCACCCCAGGGGCCCACTGAGGCGCTCTACCCTGGGGCCTACTGATGCTCTATCACTAGGGGTCTACTGAGGCTCTAATCACCCGGGGTCTACTGAATGGCTCTCTCACCCAGTGGCCTACTTGATGCTCTATCCCCCAGGGTCCTACTGGGCGCTAAACCCCCAGGGCCTACGGAAGCCTGACCGACTCTGGGAGGCCAATAGAGCCACATATATGGATTTAACTTATGTCAACCAATACCAACAACCCAACAGCCGAAAACCGCCGGAACCAGAGCCGGCCGTCGCCCATTGATCATACAGAAAAACACGTAAAGTCTCTGTAAGACAATCACTTGGGGCGTCAGCGCTGCACTCGGGAAGGCGAGATTGGGTAGAGAGTTGGAATTAGGGATTGGAACTTATTTAAATTCCCACCTAACTTTTACATGTTAAATAACATTTCCTAAGGATCTAAATGTAATCCTAAATTATGCAAGTGAATTCCGCCGCTTAATCACAAGCATCAGTTTGGCTTCCTATCATGCGACTATTTAATCATTGTCAGAGGCGACGGGATATTTTCTCCCCGCCGCAAGTTATCATGTTTGGAGCGACTTCAAGGAGTGACAGACATTGCCCCCAACCCTGTATTATACCGGATGTCGGATTCTTGTCAGGATTGTCAACTGTTATGTACATCAGGATGTAACACTGACGATGTGATGTATCTATGTTTATATGTGATGTATATATGTGATGTATATTGTGTCATATGTGATGGATATCTGTGTATATTTGATGTATAGATGTGTATATGTGATGTATATATGGATAGATGTGATTATATAGTGTAATATGGATAGTGTATATTGTATAGTTAGTGTATCAGCTGTATATATGTCTGTGTATCAGTTATGTGAATAAGTTAAGTTGTATATGTGATGTGTATACAGTGTATATATGTCGGGTGTAGCAGTTATGTGTATAAGTTATGTGTATATGTGATGTTGCTCTACACTGTATATATGTCTGTGTATCAGTTATGTGTATAAGTTATGTATATGTGATGTATATACACTGTATATATGTCTGTGTATCAGTTGTGTATAAGTTATGTGTATATGTGATGTATATACACTGTATATATGTCTGTGTATCAGTTATGTGTATAAGTTATGTGTATATGTGATGTATATAAACCTTTATATATTCCTTTGTATCAGTTATGTGTATAAGTTCTGGTTATGTGATGTATATACACTGTATATATGTCTGTGTATCAGTTATGTGTGTATGCTGTATATCTGATGTGTAATGTGATGTGTCTATACTTATGTGTGTATCTGTTATGAGTATGTGCTGTATATGTATATGGTGTATGGTGTTGTATGTCTATTGTCTGTGTATATGTGATGGGTATATGCTGTTTGTAGTTGGGTTCCAGGATTATTAAATTACAGATTAGGGCAAGAGGCAGGAGGAATCCACCATCACACTATACTGATATGTAAGAGTAGTTTGACGCGCACGCCATAATTAATGAAGAAGAAAGAAGTTATTCCACCATCATGTACGTTTCGCCTTAGCAATAAGCAATGTTCAAGCAGTATGATATGATAAGGCGAAACGTTGCATCGATGTGGAATAAACTCTTTTCTCTCATAATTAAGGGGAGTGCTCTTCAACTACTCTTATCTGCTGTATTAGCGAGTCAGTCCGACCCGCTCCGAGACCTGCACCCGATCCTTCATGGTGCCCGTTCCAACCTTTGCGGCCTGTGCAGACAGCTACTGCCTCATGGCCAGCTTTTCAACTGCCACAGCAGCAGAAGACAACGGGCCGATTACTTAAAACCGGTCTATTTGCAATCCAGCGGCGCGTTCTCTGTGGGAGATCGACTCTCTCCGGTGATTCACTAAGGTAGTCGCCCGATGTCCACCAGGTGGTTTGGGCGGCGCTGAAGTCCGTCGGAGTTCACTGGAGTTCACCGTCCTACGCTGGTTGCAGTAAGTGCGTGTCAAGGACACTTTTTTTTTTTTTTAATACGGACTGTTTTTTTCCGAATCCGTTCGGGTTTTTCTTACGGCCACGCCCCCCAATTTCCGCCGCGTGCATGCCGCACCGCGGCGCCACAATCGATCATGTGCGCAAAACCCTAGGGCAATAAGGAAAATCGGCGTGAAACGTTAAATTTCGGGTAACCCGTGGCAAAACGCATTTTGGCCCGTTAGTACTGACCCCCAATGGCTCCTGTATATGGTGTGTAGTTAATTGATTTTGAAGCCAGGTGAAATTTGCTCAAAATGTGTTCTAAAGACGTTCGTGGAATCACAGGCAACAACTGTGCAAATTTGTGTTGTGAATGTGACGTGCAGATTCCTTTATCGGACAATCATACATACACAGACCACCCGGACAACCATACATACCTCAAACTCACATACAATAGACACACCCACATCCAGACACTCACCGTATACATAGACCACACACCTACCCACACACATACATAATACACACACACACACATACATACATACATACATACATACATACATACACACATACATAGACACACACACATACATACACACACACATACATACACACATAGATACATACACACACACTCACATACATACTTATATACATACACACAGCTTTATATATTAGCTACATGTATTAGACATAGAAGGGAAGAGCGAGTGACGGCAGTGGTGGAATCAGCATACTGTATCCAGTCTCTTCAGTAATCACAGTAATAATAGAATAGTCTTTGTGCTTCACCAGGGTCTGAATCGAAGAGAAAAGGAAGTTTCCATCCTTTATGAAGACTGAGAGGAATTTCAATTTCTAGAAGAAATCAGTGGCAGATCTCGTGTTATAACCTACCATGAAGTAATGTAGAGAATATTTGACAAACGGCGAGGCAGCCAGGCATTGAAAGCTGGATATTTTCTTGTAGGCGTCTGCTCTGTAGATAAGTAGACACAGGGCATAAAACATCTGCTTTTACTATAAATCACAAGCGCCACCTTTGTCTATCAGATGCAATACCACATACAACCAACCAATCAGGGGGGCGCTGTGGAATAAGCAGCCATAAGCAGTTCTGTATTACTCTTCTTTTCCACTTTATTCATGTTCTCTATGTATCGGTTTCCAGTGATGACCTACAGACCACACACCACTGCTATCCATACTGACCTGTAAATTCCAGGAAAAGTGGAGACATTCTGAGGACCTGTCACCACCTGACACACTTGTAGAGAACATAACATCATGTAGGATCTTCTATACAGATTCAGGGGCACTTTTTTCTTTCTAGCTCCCACGGTTGCTGAGATATCAGCCCTGACCATCATAAGCCACTCCACTGTCAGAGATGAGGAGATGGAGCAGAGGAGGGGGCGTGTCTTATTGTGCTCTTCTACTTGTCAGAGAAAAACACGCCCCCTCCCAGCACCTCCTCTCTGACAGTAGAGAGGATTATAATGGTCAGATATCAGGACTGATATCTCAGCAACCATAGGAGCTAAATAGAAAATTCAAAGTGCCCCTGAATCTGTGTAGAAGCCCCCACATAATGGTAACATCATCTTCAAGTTTATTAGGTGGTGGAAGGTGCTCTTGAAGTCAAGAACAACCCCTTCAACTTCATCATCTCCAGAGTACATGGTGTAGGAGTAATGAACTATCTGTTGGATTAACCTCTCCATACACAGACATGACTTACACATGAGAACCCCCGGAGGGTGCACTATGGCCTCTCTCCCATATTTTGAGTGGAATTACCCTTTAATGTTGCAGAAGACAAAAATAGTAGCCAAATAGTACAGAAAGCACTAAGAGCCCACAAATCAAATTTAGGCCAAATTCCTACATTGTAGCAGATCTTACCTGAGCGATGTCATCATATAGAAGGCAGAATGATGTTACCGTATGGAGTTCTGCCTGCGCTTCCCAGAAATACCGTGCACAGGATGCATTTCATAGCGATTACATAATCCGACAAAGTGCATCCATTACAAGGCAGCGTAATGTATGCTATGTGCGGACGCCGAGCGGCTGGAGAGTGGATCAAATGGCCTGACAATATCGTTACAGAAATGGATGGAATAGTGCAGGGTATCGATCGTGTAGTACTGGGCTACGGCGATAGGGAGAGCAGTGTATTATCCCATAAAACTAGAGTATAGCTATAGGGAGTGCAGTGTATTATCCTGTACTACTAGAGTATAGCTATAGGAGGAGCAGTGTATTATCCCATAAAACTAGAGTATAGCTATAGGGAGTGCAGTGTATTATCCTGTAAAACTAGAGTATAGCTATAGGGAGAGCAGTGTATTATCCTGTACTACTAGAGTATAGCTATAGGGAGTGCAGTGTATTATCCTGTAAAACTAGAGTATAGCTATAGGAGGGCAGTGTATTATCCTGTAAAACTAGAGTATCGCTATAGGGAGTCGGTATTATCCTGTACTACTAGAGTATAGCTATAGGGAGTGGCAGTGTATTATCCTTTAAACTAGAGTATAGCTATAGGGGAGCAGTGTATTTATCCTGTACTACTAGAGTATAGCTATAGGAGACAGTGTATTATCCTGTACTAACTAGAGTATAAGCTATAGGAGAGCAGTGTATATCCTAAATACTAGAGTATAGCTTATAGGGTGGAGAGCAGTGTATTATCCTGTACTACTAGAAGTATAGCTATAGGGAGAGCAGTGTATTATCCTTAACTACTATGAGTTAGCTATAGGAGAGCAGTGTATTATCCTGTACTACGAGTATAGCTATGGGTGCAGTGTATTATCCTTGTACTACTAGAGTATAGCTATAGGGGAGCAGTGTATTATCCTGTACTACTGGTATAGCTATAAGGAGATATTATTATCCTGTACTAAGAGTAGAGCTATAGAGGAGTGGTCAGTGTAATATAACTGTAAAACTACGAGTATAGCTTATGGAGAGCAGTGTACTTATATCCTTTACTACCTAGAGTATAGCTATAGGATGCTTATGGTATACTGTAAAACTAGAGTATAGCTATAGGGAGGCAGTGTTATCCTGTACACACTAGAGTATAGCATAGGGAGAGCGTGTATGTATCCGTAAAACTATAGTTGCTATAGGAGAGTTCAGTGTATATCCTGTAACACTAGAGTATAGCTATAGGGGAGCAGTGTATTATCTGTACAACTAAGGATAGCTATAGGAGAGCTGTATTATCCTGCAAAACTAGAGTTAACTATAGGTGAAGTTGCATTGTATTTCCTGTAAACTAGAGTTAGCTATAGGGAGAGCAGTGTATTATCCTGTAAAAATAGAGTATAGCTATGGCGGGAGCAGTGTATTATCCTGTAAAACTAGAGTATAGCTATAGGGAGAGCAGTGTATTAATCCGGTAACTAGAGTATAGCTATAGGGATAGCAGTGTATTTCCTGTACTACAGAGTTAGCTATAGGGGTGCAGTGTATTATCCTGTAAAACTAGGTATAGCTACGGGAGCAGCAGTGTATTATCCTGTAAACTAGAGTAATAGCTTAATAGGAGAGCAGTGATTATCCTGTAAAACTAGATTATAGCTATAGGGAGGCAGTGTATTATCCGTGTAACACTAAGTATCGCTATAGGGAGACACTGTATTATCCTGTAAACTAGAGTATAGCTATAGGGAGAGACAGTGTATTATCCTGTAAAACTAGAGTATATACTATAGGGATAGCAGTGTATTATCCGTACTACTAGAGTATAGCTATAGGCAGAACTGTATTTTATTACCTGTAACTGCTAGAGTATAGCTATAGGGAGGCAGTGATTATCCTGTAAACACTAGAGTAAGCTAAGGGAGAGCAGTGTATTATCCTGTACTGCTAGAGTATGCTATAGGGAGACGATGTATTACCTGTAAAACTAGAGTATAGCTTAGGGGTGCAGTGTATTATCCTGTAAAACTAAGAATAGCTATATGGAGAGCAGTGTATTTATCATCCTGTAAAACTAGAGTATAGCTATAGGGAGTGCAGTGTATTATCCTGTAAAACTAGAGTATAGCTTATAGGGGGAGCATGTATTATCCTGTAAAACTAGAGTATAGCTATAGGGAGAGCAGGTGTATTATCCTACTACTAGATATACTATAGGGATGCAGTGTATTTCCGTAAAACTAGAGTATGCTATAGGAGAGCGTGTTATTCCTGTAAAACTAGAGTCTAAGCTAAGGGAGGTGCAGTGTATTATCCTGTGCTGCTAGAGTATAGCTATAGGGAGTGCAGTGTATTATCCTGTAAAACTAAAGTATAGCTATAGGGAAGCAGTGTGTATTATCCGTGCTGCTAGAGTATAGCTATAGGGAGAGGCAGTGTATTATCCTGTATTATCTAGAGTATAGCTATAGGGAGAGCAGTGTTTATCCCATAAAACTAGAGTATAGCTATGGGAGAGCAGTGTATTAATCCTGTAAATACTAGAGTATAGCTTAAGTGGAGAGCAGTGTATTATCCTGTACTAAACTATAGTATAGCTAAGGGAGAGCAGTGTATTATCCTGTAAAACTGAGTATAGCTATGGGAGAGCTTGTATTATCCGAAAACTAGAGTATAGCTCAATAGGGAAGCAGTGTATTAATCCTGTAATACTAGAGTATAGCTATAGGGAGAGCAGTGTATTATCCTAAACTAGCGTATAGCTATAGGGAGAGCATGTTATATCCTGTAATCTAGAGTATAGCTATAGGGAGAGCAGTGTATTATCCTGTAAATACTAGAGTATAGCTAGGAGCAGTGTATTATCCTGTAATCCTAGAGTTAGCTATAGGGAGAGAAGTGTATTATCCTGTAGCTACTAGAGTTAGCTATAGGGAGAGCAATGTATTATCCGTAAAACTAGAGTATAGCTATAGGCGTGCAGTGTATTATCCTGTACATAGAGTATGCTATAGGGAGAGCAGTGTATTAATCCGTAATACTAGAGTAATACTAAGGGAGAGCAGTGTATATCCTGTAACTACTAGGTATAGCTATAGGGAGAGCAGTGTTTATCCTGTAATACTAGAGTATAGACTATAGGGAGACAGTGTATTATCCCTGTACTCTAGAGTATAGCTATAGGGAGTCAGTGTATTATCCCTGTAAACCTAGAGTATAGCTATAGGGAGAGCAGTGTATTATCCTGTATAACTTAGAGTATAGCTATAGGGAGTGCATATTGTTTCATCCTGTAAACTAAGTATAAGCTATAGGGAGAAGCAGTTGTATTATCCTGTATAACTAGAGTATAGTCTAGGGAGTGCAGTGTATTATCCGTAAAAACTAGTAGTAGTGGCAGTATTTATCGAAGAGTAGAGCATGGAGGCACGTGATTATCCTGTAAAAATACGGTATAGCTATAGGGAGAGCAGTGTACCTTAAAACTAGTAAGGCTTGTAGTCGTATTCTGAGAACGCGTATAGTCTCTATAGGGGAGGCCAGTGTATTATCCCTGTAAAGACTAGAGTATACTATAGGGAGAGCAGTGATATATCCTGTATAACAGAGTATAGCTATAGGGACTGCTGACAGTGTATTATCCTGGTAAAAAACTAGAGTATTAGCTATAGGGAGAGCAGTGGTATTATCCTTAAAAGCTAGAGTATAGCTAATAGGGAGTGCAGTGTTATACTGGGCGTAACTAGCAGATAGCTATAGGGAGCGCAGTGTATTATCCTGTAAAACTAGAGAATACTATAGGGAGTGCAGTGTATTATATCTGTGCATGCTAGAGTATAGCTATAGGGCGGCCTGTATTATCTTAAAATTCTAGGTATAGCTATAGGGAGAGCATCTGATATGCCGTCTAAACGTAGAGGTATAGCTATAGGGAGAGCAGTGCATTATCCTGTAATACTAGAGTATAGCTTGGGAGAGCAGTGTTATCCGGCTAGAAGCTGAGATAGCTATAGGGAGAGCAGTGCATTACCTGTATACAGAGTATAGCTATAGGGAGAGCATATGGTATTTAGCCTGTGACTGCTAGAGTACATAGCTATAGGGAGAGACAGTGTAATATCCTGTAATACTAGAGTATAGCTATAGGGAGAGCAGTGTATTATCCTGTATCAGGATACTCAGGGAGATATTATCTGTACTTAGAGTGCATAGTAGAGCAGGTGTATTATCCTGTAAAACGATAGCAAGGGAAGTTATTAGCTATACGGGTTAAGCATACAGCATTGTTATTATCCTGTAATACTAGAGTATAGAGCTATAGGGAGAGCAGTGGATTTCCTGTAAACTACAAGTATAGCTATAGGGAGAGCAGTGATTATCCGTAAAACTAGGTATAGCTATAGGGCGATAGCATGTATTATCCTGTTACTACTAGAGTATAGCTATAGGCGGAGCATGGATATATCCTGTAAACTAGAGTATAGCTATAGGGAGACAGGGTGTAGTATCCTGTAATACTAGAAGTATAGCTATAGGGAGAGCAGTGTATTATCCTGTAACTAGAGTATAGCTATAGAGGGAGAGGCGTGTATTAATCCTGTAAATACGAGAGTATAGTATAGGAGAGAGCAGTGTGATTATCATGTATTATTAACTGAGAGTATCAGCTATAGGGAAGCAGTTGTTGTATTATCCTGTTCCTAGAGTATGATACTCATAAGGGAGTAGCAGTGTATTACCTGTAATCAGAGTATAGCATAGGGAGAGCAGTGTATTAATCCTGTACTATACTAGAGTATAGTCTATAGGGGAGCAGGTGTATTATCCCGTATACTAGAGTATAGCTATAGGGAGAGCAGTGTATTATCCTGTAAAACTAGAGTATAGCTATAGGGAGAGCAGTGTATTTATCCTGTAATACTAGAGTATAGCTATAGGGAGAGCAGTGTATTATCCTGTATTACTAGAGTATAGCTATAGGGAGAGCAGTGTATTATCCTGTAAAACTAGAGTATAGCTATAGGGAGAGCAGTGTATTATCCTGTAATACTAGAGTATAGCTATAGGGGAGAAGCAGTGTATTATCCTGTATTACTAGAGTATAGCTATAGGGGAGAGCAGTGTATTAGCCTGTACTGCTAGAGTATAAGCTATAGGAGAGAGCAGTGTATTATCCTGTCATCTAGAGTATAGCTATAGGGAGAGCAGTGTATATCCTGTAATACTAGAGTATAGCTATAGGGAGAGGCAGTGTACTTATCCTGTAAAACTAGAGTATAGCTATAGGGAGAGCAGTGTATTATCCCGTAAACTAGAGTTAGACTATAAGGGAGAGCAGTGTATTATCCTGTAAAACTAGAGTATAGCTATAGGGAGAGCAGTGTGTATTATCCTGTACACTAGAGTATTAGACTATAGGGAGAGCAGTGTATTTATTATCCCTGTAATAATAGGTATACTAATAGGGAGAAGCAGGTATTATCATCTGTAATACTAGAGTACTAGCTATAGGGAGTAAGCGATGTGTATTTTATCCTTAAAAACTAGAGTATACTATAGGGAAGCAGTGTATTATCCCTAAAACTAGAGTATAGCTATAGGGAGAGCAGTGTATTATCCTGTAAAACTAGAGTAGTAGCTATATAGGAGAGCAGTGTATTACCTGTACTATAGAGTATAGCTATAAGGGAGAGCAGTGTTTATCCTGTAAAAACTAGAGTAAGCTATAGGGAAGCAGTGTATTATCCTGTACATACTAGAGTATAGCTATAGGGGAGAAGTGTTATTATCTGTACTTCTAGAGGTATAGCGATAAGGAGAGCAGTGTATTATCCATAAAAACTAGAGTATCGCTATAGGGAGAGCAGTGTATTATCCTGTAAAAAAAACTGAGTATAGCTATAGGGAGTGCAGTGTATTATCCTGTGCTGCTAGAGGTATAGCTATAGGGGGAGCAGTGTATTATTATTCTGTATCATAAAACTAAGTATAGCTATAGGGAGAGCACGTTTGTATTTAATCCTGTAATACTAGAGTATAGCTATAAGGAGAGCTCTTCCCTGTATACTAAGTACAGGCTAAGGGAAGTTATTATCCTGTCTTTTAGAGATAAGCTATAGGGAGGAGCAGTGTATATCCCATAAAAACTAGAGTATAGCTATAGGGGGGAGAGTGTATTCATCCCATAAAACTAGCAGTATAGCTATAGGGAGAGCAGTGTATTATCCTGTAAAACTAATTATAGGCTTCAGGGAGTGCCAGTGTATTATCCTGTGCTGCTAGATCAGCTATAGAGAGTGGAGCAGGATTATCAATAGTTACTATAGGAGCAAAGATAGGAGTACTGGGGTAGCTATATGGAGAACGTGTTTCACCGTGGATACATGGAGGTGAGGTAAGGCTAGTAACTGTATGGCACTCATAGGAGTATAGATCACTGTTCCCACTATCGCATTTCTTCTCTGTAGAATCACTAGACAGTGTGATCTATCACTCCCTCATAGCTATCACCTTCGATCGCTGGATATTGTTAGTGTACTGTTGGTATTGATCTGCGTGATTAGCCCCCTGGTGGTTTGGACTGATATGTCATCCATAGGTCGCAGTGAGATATACGTTCCTGGTCGACTGACCATTCATAAAACCCCTAACCCCACTCAGTTCAGGGATGAGGAGCTGAGCAGAGGAGGGGAGGGAGTTGTGGTTTTCCTGTGCACTCATACTTGATCATATAGTCACCTTGCGGGTAAGGATCATGGGGGCAGGGGGGTTACAGCAGTCAACCCATTGATTTTGATGGTCTTGTGAGCAATGGATTAGATTATCCCTATATTGTTATCGCCTTAATTTATAATCCAGGGAGGCTCTATACGCAAAGAGGTTCGGCTCCTAGGGTTTTAAGTAAGGTCCTTGGGCGGCAGAGAACCTCAGTGGGGTCCCCTTGCATACCTCGGATAGCCAGGCCAATTGGCACATGGCGGACATATAACATTCTAAAACTAAAACAGGCTCCTGTTCCTTAAAATATTCCTAGATTATCATCCAAAAGCCCGTCATGGTTATTTTTATGTAAGCCCACCCTTACAACCAATGGATTCATTAGAACAGCTCCCCCTCAGCCAATGGATTATGTATGTACAGCCCATGTGGGCCCCCCACTAGCAGTCTGGGGCCCCCTGAACTGCCCAGGTAGCCCAGTGCTGGTGCCGTCCTGGCTACAGGGGCTTTGCGGTTTGGCCACCCTGACAATCTCACGAGAAGCATCAGGTAACTGATATTCTGGTAGAGGAATCTGGTGTTTGGGAAATGTATTAGAACTTCATAGTAGTCATTGTGGAAGACTGGGTATCATCACTATAGGGGTGCAGGGGTAGACGTCCCCGCCAATGTCTCATGGGCGTCCGAGGTGAAATGATCACGAGAGAAAACCGCATACATTCCGCAATGGTACACGGAGGACACTGTACAAATTGTAGCTTGTAGATCTCGGAGCTCAGGGTTAACACAAATTATGTGTTATACAAGCCCACAACAGCAAATCTTAAGTTATCATTCAGGAGTCGACCGGGCAAGCACTCGGAGAGTAACAGCAGACGGCGGACATCGGCCATTGACATTACCAGAACCTCCTCAGATTCTCAGCTTTATCAATGTATATCTTCAAAAAGAATATTAAGGACTTCCTCAAACAAAAAAGCCAACTTCCATTTGCCTCCATTAAATATATCGCTGGGGACGAAAGCGCTGACCTGCGGCCATCACTAATGTGAAGCGGGCGCTTGTCGAGCATAGATTACCAGGAGGTCAGGTTCCCGAGGGAGACGACAGGGAAGAAGGTATTTGTGATTGTTGAGAATGTGTTATTTTAAGGATGCGTAGAACCGCGCTGCCGCTACTGCGCTTCCTATAGCTATATCCTAGTTTTATTGTATTACACTCTTGCTCCACCCGATACTATACTCTAGTTTTAACAGGATAATACCTGCTCTCCCTATGCTATACTGCTATGTTAACTGGGATAATACACTTCTCCACCTAAGCATACTCTATTTTACTGGATAATACACTGCTCTCCCGTATTATCCTAAGACGTAATAACTCTTCATGTATCTCTATACAGGATAAATACAATCCCTGCTCTCGCCTATACATACTCTAGTTTTATGGGTAATACACTGCACACTGCTCCCCCTATAGCTATACTCTAGCAGGCACGGATATACAACTGCACTCCCTATAGCTATACTCTAGTTTTACAGGATAATACACTGCTCTCCCTATAGCTATACTCTAGTTTTATGGGATAATACACTGCTCTCCCTATAGCTATACTCTAGAAGTACAGGATAATACACTTCTCTCCCTATAGCTATACTCTAGTATTACAGGATAATACACTGCTCTCCCTATAGCTATACTCTAGTTTTACAGGATAATACAACTGCTCTCCCATAGCTATCTCTAGTAGTACTGGATAATACACTGCTCTCCCTATGCTATACTCTAGTTTTAACAGGATAATACACTGCCCCGCTCCCTCGAACTATAGCTTAACTCATATTTTACGGGATCATATCCTTCTCCCCTATAGCTATACTCTAGTTTTTTTACATGATAATTACACAGCTTTCCTCCCTATAGCTAATACTCTAGTATTACAGGATAATACACTGGCCTCTCCCTATAGCTATCACTCCTAGTTATTACAGGATAAATACACTGCTCTCCCTATAGCTATAAAACTCTAGTAGTAACGGATATACTACACTGCTCTCCCTATAGCTATACTCTAGTTTTTACAGGATAATACAACTATGCTCTCCCTATAGCTACTATTTCGGATATCAACCTCCAGCTATACTCTAGTTACGGGATAATACAACTGCTCTCACCTATGCTATACTCTACGTTTTACAGGATATACACTGCTCCTCCCTAAGCTATACTCTAGTAATTACAGGATATAACTGCTCTCCTATAGCTATACTCTTATACTTATACCTTCCCCTATAATATTAGCAGTACAATATACACTGCTCTCACCTCTCGTACCTCTACGTAATACAGGATAATTACACTGCCTCCTCCCCTATAAGCATACTCTAGTATTACCGGAGTAATACACTGCTCTCCACCTATCAGCTATACTCTAGTTTTACAGGATAATACACTGCTCTCCCTTATACGCTATAACTCATAGTAATAAGGATGAATACACTGCTCTCCCTATATGCTAATAACTCTAGTATTATCAGGATAATACCCTGCTCCCCCTATGCTTACATCTAGTTTTACAGGATAATACAACTGCTCTCCCTATAGCTAATACTCTATATACAGGATAATCCACTGCTACTACCCTATACATACTCTAGTAGTACAGGAAAATACACTGCTCTCTCCATATAGCTATCCTAGTATTACATGGATAATACACTTGCTCTCACTCCTATAGCTATACTCTAATAGCAGTACAGTATATACACTGCTCTCCCTATAGACTATATACTCTAGGAATACAGGATAATACACAACTGCTCTCCCTATAGCTGATATCTTCAGTATTACAAGGATAATTACACTGCTCTCTCCTAGTATCTATACTCTAGTTTTAACAGGTAATACCTGCTCTCTCCCTCTCCTATACTCAGATATTAGCAGATAATACTGCTCTCCCTATAGCTATATCTCTGATGTATTACTGATAATACCTGCTCCCCCTATGCTTACTCTCGACGGTAGTACGATAATACAGCTGCTTCCCTATCAGCTATACTCTAGTTTTACGGATATACCGCTCTCCCCTATAGCTTTACTTCTAGTATACAAGGATATACACTCTCTCATCCCTATAGCTATACCTATTTACAGTAATACTCACTGCCTCTCCCTATAGCTATACTCTAGTTTTACAGGATAATTCCACTCTCTCCCTATAGCTAACTCTAAGTATTAGGGATAATACCTGGCTCTCCCTATAGCTATAAACTCTAGTATTCCAGCAATAACGTCCATACGTATCTATATACAATCATGCTCTCCTCCCTATAGCTTACTCTAGTTATAACAGTATACTATACCAATTTTTCGTATACCATGCTCTCCCTATAGCTATACTCTCTAGTATTACAGGATATACACTGTCTCCTCCCTATCCTATAACTCTAGCAGCACAGGAATAATCACTGCTCTCCCATACTATACTCTGTATTTACAAGGATAATGCACTGCTCTCCTATAGCTATCTCCTAGTTTTATGGGATATACAACTGCTGCCTCTCCCTATAGCTATACTCTAGTATACAGGAAATACATCTGCTCGTCCCTATAGCTATACTCTACGCAGACAGGCATCAACACTGCCTCTCCCTATAGCTATACTCTAGTTTTTACAGGATAATACACCGCACTCCCTAACTATACTCTATCAGCTGCACAGATTAATACACTGCACTCCCTATAGTATACTCTTTGTTTACGGATAATACACTGCCTCCCTATAGCTCATCCTAGTTTTACATGATAAATCCACTGTTCCTCCACTATAGCTTACCTAGTTTTACAGGATAATACACTGCTCTCCCTATATGCTAATACTCTAGTTTTTACCGGATAATACACTGCAAACTCCCTATAGCCTATACTCATAGTATTACAGGTAATACACTGCTCTCCCTATAGCTATACTCTAGTTTTACAGGGATAATACACTGCTCCCCCTATAGCTATACGCTGAGTTTTACGGATATATCACTGCACTCCTAATAGCTATACTCTAGTTTTAACAGGCTATACACCTGCTCTCCCTATAGCTATCTATTTTTACAGGATATACTCCTGCACTCCCTATAGCTCTACTCTATTTTACAGGATAATACACTGACTGCTCTCCACTATAGCTAACTCTAGTTTTTACGGATAATACACTGCCTCCCTATACTATACTCTAGTAAGTAACAGGATAATACACTGCTCCTCCCTATAGCTATACTCTAGTATTACAAGAAATACACAAATGCTCGGTCTCCCTATAGCAGTACGCTCTAGTAGTACAGGCTAAATACACTGCTCTCCCTATACTAGGGTACTCTAGGTTATTACAGAGGATAATACACTTGCTCTGCCTAAGCTATACTCTAGTAGTAAGGGTAATACACGTCAGAGGGGGGGTGCAACCCCTATACTATACTCCTAGGTTTTAACAGGATAATCCACTGCTGCAGGGTCGGGGCCTACTAGTAACCCTAGTAGTTACATGCATCAATACACTTCCCCTACCTCTACGGCTAGGAGAACGGGGAGGGGTAGTCACTCTCCTATGTATCAAACGTGTAATAAGTACACTTGCTCCCCTATAGGCTATACTCTAGTATTAACAGGATAATACACTGCTCTCCTATCATTGTACAGTATCATCCCTCTATAGCTATACTCTAGTTTACGCATAATACACTGCTTCCCTACATAGCTATACTCTAGTTTACAGGATAATTACCACTGCTCGCCCTATAGCTATACTCTAGTTTTACGGGATAATACACACTTGCTCTCCCTATAGCTATACTCTAGTTTACAGGATAATACACGCTGCTCTCCCTATAGCTATACTGCTAGTATTACGGATAATACCTGCTCTCCCTATAGCTATACTCCTAGTATTACAGGATATACCTTGCTCGCCCTAGACTCATACTCTAGTTTTTATGGATAAAACTGCTCTCCCTATAGCTATACTCTAAATAAATAAGGATAATACACTGCTCTCCCTAAGCTCAATAGCTTCTAGCACACAGGATAATACACTGCCCCCCTTATCTATACTCTAGTTTACAGGATAATACAATACCGCACTCCCTATACTATACTCAGCGCACAGGATAATACACTGCACTCCCTATACTAACTCAGTTTTGACGATATAATACACTGCTCTCCCTATAGCTACTCTTAGTTTTATAACAGGATGATAACATGCACTCCCTATAGCTACCTCTAGTAGTACAGATAATCACTGCTCTCCCTATAGCTATACTCTAGTTTTAAAGGATAATACACTGCTCCCCCTATAGCTAATCTCTAGTTAGACAGGATAATACACCACATCCCTATAGCTATACTCTAGTTTTAAAAACAGGATAATACACTGCTCTCCATTAGCTATACTCTAGTTTTAACAGATATACACTGCCTCCCTATAGCTATACTCTAGTTTACAGGATATCACGCGCTCTCCTAAGCTTACTCTAGCATACGGATAATACACTGCTCTCCCTATAGGTTACTCTAGTTTTACAGATAATACAACTGCACTCCCTATAGCTATACTCTAGTAGTACAGGATAATACACTGTTCTGCCTAATGATATACTCTAGTATACAGGATAATACACTGCTCTCCCTATGAGCTATACTCTAGTTTTACAGGATAATCCATGTTCTCCCTATAGCTATACTCTAGTTTTACAGGATAATACACTGTTCCTCCCTATAGCTATACTCTAGTAGTACGGATAATACACTGCACTCCCTATAGCTATACTCTAGTTTTACAGGATAATACACTGCTCTCCCTATAGATACTCTGTTTTACAGATATACCCTGCTCTCCCTATGCTATACTCAGTTTTAGCAGGATAATACACTGCACTCCCTATAGCTATACTCTAGTAGTACGGATAATACACTGCTATCCCCTATAGCTATACTCTAGTTTTACAGGTAATACACTGCTCTCCCCTATAGCTATACTCTAGTTTTACAGGATATAAACTGCTCCCCCCTATAGCATAAACTCTATTTTAACAGGATATACACTGCTCTCCCTATAGCTATACTTCTATTTTACAGGATAATACACTGCACTCCCTATAGTTATACTCTAGTTTTACAGGATTACATGCTCTCCCTATAGCTATACTCTAGTTTTACAATAAATACACTGCTTCCCCCTATAGCTTACTCTATTTTTACAGGATAATACACTCTCACTCCCCTATAGCTATCTCTATTTAACAGGATAATACACGCTCTCGCCTATAGCTATACTCTAGTTTTACAGGATAATACCCTGCACTCCCTATAGCTATACTCTAGTTTTACAATATATACACTGCACTCCCTATAGCTATACTCTACGTAGTACAGGATATACACTGCTCCTCCCTAGTAGCTATACTCTAGTTTTACGTAATACACTGCACTCCCTAAGCTATACTCTATAGTACAGGAAATACACTGTTCTATCCATATAGCTTACTACTCTAGTAGTACAGGATAATACACTGCTTCCCCCTATAGCTATACTCTAGATTACAGAATAATAACACTGCTCTCCCCTATAGCTATACTCAGTTACAGGATTAATACACGCTCTCCCTATAGCTATACTCTAGTAGTACAGGATAATAAAACACTGCTCTCTCCTATAGCTATAATCTATAGTATTACAGGATAATACACTGCCTCCCTTAGCTATACTCTGTTTTTACAGGGATAATCCACTGCTCCCTATAGCTAATTAGTATACAGGATAACTACATGCTTCCTAGTATACGCTATATACGTTATAATCTAACCTAGAGATAGTATCTAGTTACCGGATAACACTGCTCCCATAGCTAACTATAGACAATCACTCCAATGCTAACTTAGGTAGGTAGACTTACATGCATACTAGTAAAGTCACACTCCCTATAGGCTATGACTTCTAAGTACAGGATTACACTGCCTCCCATATGCTATACTCAGTAAGACAGGATAACACTGCATCCCTATAGCTATAGGCTCTAGTATGTACAGGATAATAAAGCGCTCACTCTCTAAGCTAACTATATTATTAACGTAAATAATCACTGCTCTCCCTATAGCTATACTCTAGTTTTCAGGATAATACCATGCACTCCCTATAGCATACTCTAGTTTTATGGGATAATACAACCCTGCTCCTCCGGAGAGCAGTGTATTATCCTGTAAAACTAGAGTATAGCTATAGGGAGTGCAGTGTATTATCCTGTGCTGCTAGAGTATAGCTATAGGGGGAGCAGTGTATTATCCCATAAAACTAGAGTATAGCTATATGGAGTCACTGAATTGATCAGGTAGTACTGGGGTATGGCTATAGGGAGTATATTGTATTCATCTTGTAGCACTGGAGAGAGTTAGGGTATCTATCACTCCCTCGATCCCTGATGGATATTGTTGGTACTTTGTATTGATCTCGTAGCCCTGGGTTTGGACTATAGGTCATCCATAGGTCGCAGTGAGATATCAGTCCTGGTATCTGACCATCATAAACCCCTCCACTGTCAGGGATGAGGAGCTGAAGCAGAGGAGGGGACGTGGGTTGTCCTGTGCACTATACTGATCATATAGTCCTGGGGTAAGGATCCATGGGGGGCAGGGGTAGCAGTCACCATTGATTTCTGATGGGTCTTTGTGGAGCAATGGATAGATTAGTCCCTATATTGATCGCTTAATCCCAGGGTATGGCTATAAGCAGGTTCGGCTCCAGGTTTTAGTAAGTCCTTGGGCGGCAGAGCCTCAGTGGGCCCCTTTGCAGTGAACTCACATGGCGGCATTAAAAATTCTGAAACTAAAACAGTCTCCTGTTCCTTAAAATATTTCCTAGATTATCATCCCAAACAGCCCGTCATGGTTATTTTATGTAAGCCCCCCTGACAACCAATGGATTCATTAGATACAGCCCCCTCAGCCCCATGGATTACTTATGTACAGCCCTATGTGGGCCCCCCCCTAGCAGCTCTGGGCCCCCTGCACTTGCCCAGGTATGCCCAGTGCTGGTGCCGGCCCTGGCTACAGGGGCTGTAGGGTTTGCACCCTGACAGATCTCAGAGAAGCATGCAGGTAACTGATTTCTGGTAGAGGAATCTTGTTTGGGAAATGTATAGAATAATGCATAGTAGTCATTGTGTAGACCTGGGGTATCACTATAGGGGGTGCAGGGGTAGACGTCCCCTCCAATGTCTCATGGGGCTCAGAGGTGAATGTATCACGAGAGAAAACCTGCATTACATGTCGCACATGGTACACGGAGGACACTGTAACAAATTTAGCTTTTTAGCTTCGGAGCTCAGGGGTTAACACGAAATTATTGGTTATACAAGCCCCAAACAAGCAAATATTAAGTTATCATCAAGGAGCGAACGATGGCAAAGCACTCGGAGTAAGCAGATGCAGGACATCGGCCATTAGACATGTACCAGAACCTCCTCCAGATTCTTCAGCATTTATAATGTAATCTAAAAAGAATATTTAAGGAAATTCCTCAAACAAAAAAGCAATCTTCCATTTTATGCCTCCATTAAATATCGCTGGGACGGAAGCGCTGCCTGCGCCATCACTAATGTAGAAGCGGGCGCTTGTCGAGCATAGTAATACCAGGAGGTCAGGTCCGCCGAGGGGAGACGACAAGGGAAGAAGATTTGTGATTGCTGAGAATGTGTTATTTTACTGAGCGCTAAGAACGCGCTGCCGCTGCTGCTCTATGGTGGCGTCTCACGTGTCATCATCCAATAATCTGCCTACCCAGTATGTAAATGGGGGTGTCAGGTTGATAGACGTCTGGGAGCGGATTAAAACTTCCATTACGCCGCCTACGATGAGGGAGAGAGAGACGTTTAGCGCAAAAAACGGATTGTGTACATCAGGGAAATGTAGATTCTATACTTTGTCCTCATTGGATTGGATTTCCTTCTAGATACAATATCGGATGTCAGTGGAAAGACTTTCCCATCACGCAGATCCCCAGGAATCAGAGAATCCTAAATACTACTATAGAAATGGAAAAAATGAAACAAAGGGGGTCATTTACTAAGGGCCCGAATCGCTTTTTTTCGTCGGGTTTCCCGTATTTTTCCGGTTTGCGCCGATTTTCCCTGAATTGGCCCGGGTTTTTGGCGCACGCGATCAGATTGTGTCGAATCGGTGCCGGCATGCACGAGACGGAAATCGGGGGCCGTGGCCGTCGGAAAACCCGACGGATTCGGAAAACCCGCTGTATTTTTTTTTAAAAAGTGTTGCTTGACACACACTTACCTGCACCCAGCAACGGATGGTGAACTCCAGCGAACTCCGGCGGACCTCGGCGCAGCAGCGACACCTGGTGGACATCGGGCGCACGACCTTAGAGAATCCCGGCAGAACCCGAATCCTGCCCCATTGTTACATATATCATGATAGATGCTACAATGTATAACTACTTGTCCCGTAGAGAAGCCTTCCTTATATAGACGATAAAAAACGCTAAAGAGGCTAAAATCTGGAATAATCTCACTTACAGTAATTCTACCATAAAAATCCATCCTGATAAACCAGGGACATTACTCATAGATCCAGGCACTGGGACTGTGGGATCTTCTTATATGTGTTATTCATGGCCTCCTGCCTTCTAAAATCTACTTTTAAAATTATTCTAATAAGCCTGGAGGGCTGAAGGGGGTGTTGCCAGAGCTCCCCTGTTCTTTAGCTTTACAAGCTGTTACACTTACGCCCTCCCACTGTGTTAGATTACAGCAGGCAGAATGAGGGGGCAACAATGTAACAGCCTGTGAAGCTGCAATATGAAAGAACTGTGGTAACAGCCCCCAGAACCCTTCTGGTTCCTTAGCATAATTCTAAAAGTTGATTTTAGAAGGAAGGAGGCCATGGATAGCAAGTATAAGAAGATACCACAGTCCCGGTGCCCGGATCTATGAGTAAGTGACCCTTGTTTACCATGATGGTATAATAACTAGATAAATGTAACATGTTCCATATATTGTAGTAGAATGTTCCATTGTTCAGCTTTTACTGTAAAGAAGCCTTTCCTTTATGAAGAATAGCACCACTGTTCCATCATGTGCACCAGGTCTGCGGCTGCTCTACAGTCGGAGCCATCAGCAGAGAGCTCTGTCCTTAATATCCGGCTGACATATGAAAGATGGATCCTTGTTCTTCTGGTAATGACTGTAGTGGATAATAGATAATCAGTGGAATATTATTAGTCACATCTCCACTGGTCAACAACTACCGACCTATCATTGGTTGTAAAACTTACTCTTACTGTAAAGAATCCTTCCCTATGTAAAAGAAAAAACCCTGGTCCTTCCATGTGCAATGTCCTCGTCTTTCTGTAAGTTATTTACCGTATTTATCGGACTATGAGGCGCACCGGATTAACAATAAATGGCTGCCAAAACGTCTAGGTTCATATATACGGTGCACCTGATTATAAGGATAAATGACCAGCAGGTGGCAGACCTGTGCACAGTACAAGGCAGCTGTTGTCTGTAAGTGCGGATCATATATAAGGAGCACCGGATTATAAGGTGCACCTGATTATAAGGATGAATGACCAGCAGGTGGCAGACCTGTGCACAGTTCCAGGCAGCTGTTGTCTATATGTATGGTACATAAATAAGGTGCACCGGACTATAAGGCGCACCTGATTATAAGGATGAATGACCAGCAGGTGGCAGACCTGTGCACAGTTCCAGGCAGCTGTTGTCTATATGTATGGTACATAAATAAGGTGCACCGGACTATAAGGCGCACCTTTGATTCATGAGAAAATCAAAGGATTTTTTGTGCGCCTTATAGTCAGAAAAATACGGTACCCCATTTCCCCTCTGCCAGTTAAGAAACCCCCAGTATTCTAAATGATGGGAGTTATAGATTTTCCTAAATGATAACATGACGGGGTAATGTCGCTATATCTGTCTCTGTGTGAGCGATGGTCCTGAGCTCCCGGCCAGATCTCGAGGATATTTTCGTGTTCCCTCCTGCACAATTTACTGAGTGTTTTAAGCCTCGGCACCGAGGACTTTGCCAAATTCATTGGCGCTCTGTTCATTATGCAGCAATTACAGCAGTAAAATATATGGGACATCTACAAAATTAATTCAGTATTTCCAAGTAAATCAAAGATGTGGGAATTTTTTTTTCAGTTGAAACTGTTAAATGTGAACGATAGAGAAAAGTTATAGAAACTGCAAAAATAAGAGACGCCAAGGAATAATGGGGAGGGGGTGAGAGTCTATGGGAGGAGTAGAGAACTATGGGGGTCTCTATGTGATGTGTGATCACTTTGGGGGGCTCTATTGGAGGTGAAGAGCACTATGGGGGAGTCTATGGGCAGTGTAGAGCACTATGGGGAGTCTATGGGCAGTGTAGAGCACTATGGGGGGCTCTATGGGAGGTGTAGAGCACAATGGGGGAGTCTATGAGAGGTGTAGAGCACTATGGGGGAGTCTATGAGAGGTGTAGAGCACTATGGGGGGCTCTACAGGAGGCATAGAGCACAATGGGGTGGGAACCCCCACATAGGGGTTAGGGTGCAGGTTTGGAACATGAGCCTGAACAGGTTTTTAAATTTGTAACTAGTCCACTCATCACTAGTGATGACACTTTTTTCAGTAGGGTTGAGAGGACCTGAACCCAGACCCGAGCCTAATCCTTGTGCCCTATGTTCCAGCTCGCCCCTTATAACTGCCGCCTTAGTGATGCTCTCTGTGGCTTCAACTTTCAGGCTGAAATCTTCTGGCAAACCCAAACCTGCAGCGGTTCATTCATTCCTATTTATAATCGTTCCGGTATAACATTTTCAGTTTTTTTTTTTTTCCGTTTTTTAAAAACATTCATTTCAATGTTTATACAAACGAACAAATAACTTGCAGAAAGAAGGTGCAGAATGAAGAAACTGAATGTAACAGAACACGGGGCACAAGGAAGGTTAGAGATTGCCCTACACGTTGCTGCTTGACTCCTTTGGGGATTTGGGAGCTGGTTGGTCCCAATTTACTATTGAACTTTTAGCCTAAACTTGCCATAAGATAAGTCAGGTGTTTTTGGCATTTCTAATATAAGGTCAGATTCACCAAATTGGGTCGGAATTTGTCAGTTCAGGCTGAAACTAAGGCATAGTATCATAGTATCATGTCCATCAAGTTCAACCAAGGAAGGGATTGGATGAGGAAGGGATTAAGGGGAAACCATTCTATATGACATAACCATCAATGTTATTTAGATATAACAAGGCATCTAGACCCTTCTTGAAGCTCTCTGCTGTCCCTGCTGTGACCGGCGCCTGAGCTCTCTGCTGTCCCTGCTGTGACCAGCGCCTGAGCTCTCTGCTGTCCCTGCTGTGACCAGCGCCTGAGCTCTCTGCTGTCCCTGCTGTGCTATGCACCTGAGGCAGGCTATTCCACATAGGGTAAAACCCAAGGTCATAAAATCCCTGAAAGTGCCCGAGTATCCAGTTATTTACATGATATAATTTTAATCAAAGTAACAACCTTCAAAAGCAACAAAAATCCACCACCCTAATAGAAGGGAGAAGCAATATCCACACACCACCGCGAGGAATAGATTGGCTCATATATTGTACTGTAAGCGCGTCCTTCCAATTACACTGACTTAGTATTAATGAATCCGCGACTGGAAGGCAGAGAAATACTAACTAAATTAACACAGTAATTAACCTCCACGCAATTAATAAAACCGCAGCCCCCTGATGTCAGCGACGACAAAGATAGAAGCTTCCATTACAATCCCCAGCCGCGGCGTTAATCTCCCAGTGTCCACAATTAAGGATCAATATGTGTTTACAGATCGTAGGGACTTTACTGGAGATGGAGGAACATGACGGATTTCGGACAGTAGAGAATTCAATGTCTTTCGACAAATTCCAGGGAGAGGCGGCCGTTTCTTCTCCATGGTAAGATGGATGGTGCATCTACAGGGGGTTGCGGGAAAACCATGGATGAAACATGATGTCTTCTGGCTTTCAAGACTTCCTCCATCAACAACGTCTACAAAAAATGTCATCTAAAAAAAATGTAAAAAATAATAATAATTGTTTGATTTTATAATAATTATAATTTTAGATCAAATTCCAGAAAATAAATGATAACAAATGTCTTCTCGTTGCTAATTATCAATCAACGCGCAGCGTTCAGCAGCAATTAAGTCATTTATAAGAAAGCCTGATGGGGTCGTCGCTTGGAGTTTTTTTCGCTCTTGCGCGGCTGAATATCCAATTAAGTGGTTAGACGGGTTATTGAATAGTCGAGCAGAAGCCATTTGTAAGTGGCAATGACCCTGTGACCTTGAGGCCGCCGTTCCTGGAGGGATTATTAATCGCGCCAGAGGTATATTTTCCAGCTCTGTAAATCCATATTTTATGGTGTAGTTATATACAAGTCATACATGAGTTATAGACACGACAATTCCTTTAATACTAGAACCAGTGGTGTGACACGTCGACTTATCAAGGAGGACTCCAAGGGTTTGAGTCCATAGTTCTCCTTGGCTTCTTGTAATCTCAGGTTTTAAAAAAAATCAATGAGCAAATCCAGATTCCAGTTATTCCGGACCTGATACTTATTGTTATGATTGTAATCCATGACCGTTATTGGATCCATTGGCTGGGAAATTTTTTTATATTTTCTGAAAAGGCAGCGATAGATGATGGAGTTCCAAGAATTTTTGTGCCTCGGAGAGACAATGGCCACGATATATCATTGTGTCGGCACCAGTTTTTGCACTCTTTGGAGCTTGCACATATTTTAATGAAGTGTTTGCACCACTTTTATGGAGCAGTTGTACTATGTCCAACACTTAAGAGGCCCTGATAAATATGTCCCAATGAGTAGAAGATCTTTGTGCAGAAAGTTATGAAGGATACAAAGAGTTGGAATTGACAGAGAAGCACCTAGTCATAAATACTAGTTGTTCAGAACTTTATGAAGGGCACAAGGAGTTGAAGATCTTTGTGCAGAACCTTATGAAGGACACAATAAGTTGGAGTTGGTGGAGCATAACCTTGTGAAGGACACATTGGGGCACATTTACTAAGGGTCCGCACACCGCATTTCCATTGGGTTTCCCAACTTTTTCCAATTTGCGCCGCATTTAACAGGGGTTTTTGGCGCACGCGTTCATGCGACAAAAATCGGGGGGCGGGCCGTCGGACAACCGGACTGATTCCGACTAAGCGCGGGATTTAAAATTCAAATTGTGTCGCAAGACATGCACTGACATGCACCTGGAAGAACAAGGTGAACTCTGGGGACCTGAGCGGGGAAGCGACACATGCAGGATATCGGGCGCACAATCTTAGTGAATTGCGCCAGACTTTGTCCTCGTCGGACAACGCACCTCGGGGATCGCGACAGGACTGGGTAAGTAAATGTGCCACACTGAGTTGAAGATCGTTGTACAGAACCTTATGAAGGATCCAAGGAGTTTGAGTCGGCGGGGAAGCACCTGGTCATGGATACAAGGAGTTGGAGTTGGCGGAGAAGCACCTGGTCATGGATACAAGGAGTTGGAGTTGGCGGAGAAGCACCTGGTCATGGATACAAGGAGTTGGAGTTGGTGGAGAAGCACCTGGTCATGGATACAAGGAGTTGGAATTGGCAGGGAAGCACCTGGTCATGGATACAAGGAGTTGGAGTTGGCGGGGAAGCTCCTGGTCATGGATACAAGGAGTTGGAGTTGGCGGGGAAGCTCCTGGTCATGGATACAGGAGTGAGTTGGCAGGGAACCCTGGTCATGGATACAAGGAGCTTGGAGTTGGCGGAGGAAGAGCCCTGGTCATGGATACAAGGAGTTGGAGTTGGCGGAGAAGCACCTGGTCATGGATACAAGGAGTTGGAGTTGGCGGAGAAGCACCTGGTCATGGATACAAGGAGTTGGAGTTGGCGGAGAAGCACCTGTGTCAGGATACAGGAGTTGGAGTTGGCGGAGAAGCACCTGGTCATGGATACAAGGAGTTGGAGTTGGCGGAGAAGCACCTGGTCATGGATACAAGGAGTTGGAGTTGGTGGAGCAAAACCTTGTGAAGGATGCAAGGAGTTAGAGGAGGTGGTAAAAGGACCTCTTTGTAACAGGTTTAGCAGGATATAATTTAAAATCAATGCTGGATAAAGTGATGTTTCAACAAAATGACTAAACTTTATAGCAGATACCACAACAATAAACCATAAAGAAGCGCTCACAATAACACCGCACCTTAATTAAAGCCTCCCATATAAAATCGCTAATAGAAATATCATGCGGCTCGTCTTTCACATTCGGAAAAGCTATTAATATCCAACTGTGAGTTTAACTTATTTAATAAAGC
Organism: Engystomops pustulosus; assembly: GCA_019512145.1. Lineage (NCBI taxonomy): Eukaryota > Metazoa > Chordata > Amphibia > Anura > Leptodactylidae > Engystomops > Engystomops pustulosus. The sequence goes on from WNYA01000418.1 coordinate 104,182, forward strand.
TGACGACTTCCTTCATGTTAGACAATTTTATGCACGTTGTATTAATAATGGCCAAACTGAGCCTGATCTACGGCTGATCATATGCAAATACCATCACATAAAATACTGTCTAAAGGAATTCAACATTGTAGGAATAATACAACCCGGATCCAGTGTCGCTGCCCATGGGGGGGGGCATGGGGGCTTTCCTTCCATATCTTTTTTTATGTTAATTAAATGTGCTCCCTCCTGTCGTGTTACTTTTAAGGATTCGGGGACAAGAAGTATCGCTTCCCGTTCTTTCGCTTACCACAGCTGGCCACGTATGAAAATTGGCAGAGTCTCTTACAAGGCATTCAGCGTAAGTCTATGGGTGGTGGGATTTCTATTCACCTACATTAAACAGGGACAGCCGGCTTCAGATATCAAGCTGTGGCTGAACTACATCGCCTACTAGTCCATGCCAGATAGCTGCATTCAGCACTTTAAAAAGAGTCTCGGATGAAAAGAATTCGGAATTCGGAGCTGAGAGCGGCGCTGGAAGCCGCCGTGAGTTTTACGTTATGTCTTTTTAATTAAGTCAAGTTTTTATGACAATATTTTTATAATGTAATGAGTATTGGGAATAAGAATAAAGTTGCCTATATTTGCCAAGTTTTGCCGTGGGTCGGAGCCTCATCCGGTGGCACCAGGCTTGACCAGGCAACTACAAGCATCCAAAGTTCATCAGTTGAAGGGTTATTGGATGTTTGGCTTCCAAAATATATTTCAATGGAGGGTCTCAGTAGGACACTGTGGGTACGTGTGGTAACCAACCAAGCAAAACCCTACAGAGGCCATGGGACAGTGTGCCAGCAAGGTCCTATCATGATCTAATCCTCGATTACATTGTGAAAACCAAGGAAAGTTAACCCAACCAATGGGCCAAATACATACAAAAAAGTATCCCTAGGAGCAGCATATAAGGAAATTCGAATTATTGTGCTTTAGAGCAACTAATCAAAATCCTTGTTCAAGAGGACCTTTCACCAACCCCCCCCCCACTCCAACTCTTTGCATCCTTCCCTGGGTGTGACTCGACCAATCATGGTGTAGTTGGTGCACTAAGGTGGGTGGTCCTGGACTGGAGAAGACAGATATGACCGCTCACTGGATGTATGGTCTTACCAATGGACCTACTGTATTTTTAGGAAAAATTTAAAAAAGTGTTAAAAATCCAGCATGCTTGATCACGTTTTTCCTCACTTCTGATATCAGGGGGTTGTCCTTATATATTAGATCAAACTAAAATCTGTGAGATTTAGGAAAAAATCATAAATTTACAGTTTTTTCGTTTTTGGGGAAAGTGGGTTGGAGTTGTGGTCATTATTCCCTTTGTAGGTTTCAAAGACATATTTTTTATATATACGGTAGTTTTTAAACAATTTTCTACAACAAGTTTATAGCAATTTACTGTGATGGATCATCGTTTTGTTTTATCCATTTTTATAGCAGTAAATAGTAAGAGACTGGATCCGGAGAACACGACTTTGGTTTTTTTGGCAGTAATCCCTACATGATGGCAAGTTATCAGATATATTATCCTCATAATAAAACCTTGGTGTCGGGGATGGGGAAAATTAATTTCCCACGACAGTTGACAAATTAACTTGTAACATGTAGAATTAGTACGAGCCATCCGTCTACAAGGTGTCCAAAAACGTCAACAGGAAATCTCAGGCCTAAAACAACTTCTTGGCAGGAAAAGACCCTCGTAGGTTCCATCGTGGCTATTTTTTAAAAAATTTGCATGGTCAAGAGTGAAAGGTCTGGATCACCAGAATTACATACCTACATTATAGGACAGTGATGGGGAACCTATAATTGATCTCTATAATTACATACCTTCCAACCATCTACTTTTTTATAGGGTGTCCCCCAAAATTTAAGAATGTCATCATTATGCTTTACAGGGAGTTTTTTTGAGCACCAAAGGGTGAGGTGGTGGCTAAGGAGGTTGTAGTTGACCCTCAACTCTTGTAGACTTCTATGGAGAAAGACATAAATGTGCATAGGTACCCTACTTACTGTCAGGGGCAGATTAACTCATAGTAAAGCAATTCAATTATATGGGGCACCAGAGATCAGGGGGACGATGAGATGCAACCAATTGTTATAGAGGCAGGAAAAAGTGGGAAGGTGACCTTCACCATCCATGTACAATCCAGTCCAATGTAAAGCCGTCACTTACCTGTGGCTCTCCAGGATGGTTTGAAGGCCACAAGCTCTCCCCTGGAAGGAAGAATACACTCTACTGCCATATATTGGTAGCAACCCTCTACACCAATGCCCAAACCTTTAAGGAGTCTTCCAACATGACTTGAGGTATCAGTCAAGACTCCTTTGTAAGGTTAGACACATATGAAGGTAGAAACCTATGTGAGACCTTACGGAGAAAGTTCCAAATAAAAGTGAATTTCCAAATCTAAGAAACTCCGAGTAGCATTTTCTTTCTTGGTGGAAGGCTAATTTGAATACGCTTTTAAGATGGGCACTACTTATGAGACTCCTTACTCTACACCCTCCCCCCTCCTTACTGCTTTTCGAGTGGACATAGCTTTGGGTTATCTCTCGGATCTTAAGAGATTCATTATTGTCCCCATGTGTGGTAAGGAGGCAAGTTTACCAGCCAAAGAAGACCTGATTATTGAGTATTACTGAGGAGCAGAAGGTTGCAGGAGTGGGAGGAGATGAGAAAGATCACTGCTAAGCTGATTGATGAGACCCTGAAGAGCGGCACATGCTAAGAGCCTGGCGAGAGAGGACGGAGAAGAAGTAGATTGGATATTATTATGCAGACCATGACTATTACTTTAGTTTGTTGCTAACAGATGATGGCTACCCTGGTCATGAGCATCAGGCAGTAGTCACAGCATGGCATGAATGCTCTGGGTGCTGATAAAGTCATCTTAGACTGGATGGAAAGGAAAGAATGACATAAGAACCTTCACAATGACACATAGGGGGTAAGGTAGACCAAGCGAGAAAGTCAAGCACAACAGAATGAGGGTTATGTAAAAGAAAGAGTGAGGGTCTGTGAGAAATTAGTAGAGCCTGTAGATGTAGAGTCAGAAAGTAAGAGTTCTCCTTATTGAGACTTTGCCAATTAAGGCTGCCTTGCAGGTATGTGGAGACTTATAGCCATTGATGCTCCTCTAAGGGATCCTGGGAAATATGTAAACACGTTTTCCAGGATGGGACATGGAAAACAATGCATCTTTTGACCATCTTGAAATGCAGCCCTGCTCATCACCAAGAATGAACTTAAAGACGCCTAATGGCATGATGTGGGATTAAAGCCAAACCAATATCTTTTCCGCAAGAAACAGATTCCCAACGTGGTCGCGTCTCTGTGGTGCAACATAGGCAACTGGCTTGGCAAATAGGAAACTACTGAATAAAGTCAGAAAGTAAGAGTTCTCCTTATAGAAACTTTACTTACTGAGGCCACCTTGTAGGCGTGTGGAGACTTACAGCCATTGATGCTTCACTAAGGGAACTGTACTGAAGAGACACAACCAGGTCAAAACATTGCTGTCTACAGTCGGGAATATGTTCCTTCTGGTATAGATATAATTGTTTTACTTTAATACATCATGTCACTAGGCTTCTTGAAAGTCATGCTTGATGGTAAGAGAGCTGCCTCACAAAGTAGCAAAAGAGGCGTGGTTTTCCTTGTCCCATCCTGAAAAATACAATTGCATGTTTCTGGTTGAAGTAGGTCAACCATGTTCACATTCCTTCAAGAGTGTCTCATGAGTATGGTCTTACCAGCTAGTTTCTCCATACTGCAAAACAAGGTCAACTCACTGAACCCTTGTGCTTGAGAAGTCTTGATCCTTTCCAGCCAGTGAAGTGAAATCTTTTGCTGCAGCCATGAGATATATTGTGAAAGGTGGAGCAGATAAGAGCTGGTGCTATGATATCTATAGTCACAGACTGGATGAGCTAATTTCATACATCAGTTATTCTAGAGTTCTACAGAAAGACTGGATCGATGGGCAGTGCCACCAAATATGTGGTATCTACAATAATAGACATATCCCTTTCCAATGATAGAAATACAATGTATCCCTGTTCTCCACCTTTGATTCTAGTACATATGGTCTTGGGCCCTTAAGCAGCTTCTACTGCTGCTGTGGTGATTTTTGTATCCTTGCTATCAAGAGGAAGGACAGGATCAGTTGAAGGGGATTTCCCATCTTCTGTATTTGCGTCATATCCACAGGACATGATATGTACAGGTCCTACCTCTGGGACATGCACCTATCTTGAGAATGGGGGTCTGCTGTCCGCCTTGGTGGCACAGGGCTGAATGGAAAGTTTGTCGCGCATGCACGGCCACATTCCAGTCTGTAGACTCAGCGAGTTCTGGTGCTCCTGTAGGCCTGGAAGACTGTGGAAGACTCTACAAAAGGGCCAGCTGTAGGAAAGGAGTCAGCTGACACCAGTTATGGAAATATGTGAGTCCCAGAGATAGAAAAACTCTTTTAAAGGGAACCTGTCATCACAACACACATTTTCACCTAATGACAGGTTTCCAATAACCTTTTTAGTACTAATTTCCAATCTGCTTGTATAATTACCATTGATGTTTTAACTCACTTGGAAAGAGTTTATATGTTTTCCTACCAGCAAACTATATCTAGTCACGGGAGCAGTGGAGCCCCCAGTGTCATCATCATTATCTGCTCTCTGAGCAATGGCCCCAGAGCAAAGTCTGTGCCAGGCCCACGACTATAATGTATGGTTTATACTAATAGTCTTCTTATATGGGAAAGTGACACCATAAGGGCCCCCTAAACCTCTTGGGCCCGGGTGCGATTACAACCTCTGCGCCCCTGTGCCGAGATTTTTCTCCCTCTTCCCTCTCCCTCCCTCCTGCAGACATGAGCTGATATAGCTTTGCTCGGAGTGCAGGGTCAGCTGATGAATGCAAGTGGCAGAGGGGAGAGAAGGTAAGAGGAAGATCTAGAAAAGCAAAGAGCAGATAATGATGATGATAACAAAGGCCTATGACTTGATGCAGTGATAAAATATGTGATCCTGATGACAGATTTGCTTTTAAAAAAGAAGCTAAGACGACTCTGAAACGTCTAGTGTTCGGTAACTTTGTCCATTCTATTCCAGAACGAGCGATTGCGTATCCAAACCCACATCGATGCACATACATCCGGGTTATTACTACATGTTCCGTCTCTTCGCCCCTAAAATGAAAAATGAAATTGCTTGTTGTAGGGCATGCCCCTTTAATCACGCACACGCCAACGAGTGACAAGTGCTCCTTCCGAACGAATTAAAACGAAATTCACAATATTTAAAGTGCTGTTTCCTGCACGAGGGAGGATAATGGTTTATTACACATTCTAATTCCCTAAGCCCGGAGCCTTCAGAAATGTGAGCGTTAAGGCAGCCACCGACACAATGTGCTTCATGTATTATTAATAGCAGCCTACAATCGCTCTGCAACGTGATCTAAACGCTTAGCAGCTCCTAATATTCCGCTGCAAACACAGAATCCGGCAACGGCTTTCAATAATTCACAAGTTTACTCCATCATAAATTGCATTAAAGCACAATCATCTGATGGCCCATGATAGCGAGGAACGCTCCCCGGAACATGGCTGTAATGGCTTCTCTATACAAAAGCTCGACGTGATGTTCATGCTGTGCCGGGGAAGGGACGGTGTCAATTTTTAATGATTTGTTTTTTGGGAAATGTCACCATTGTTCTGTTATTCTGTAATGAAACAGACAGAGACAGCGGAGACCAGGATGACACATCAGATATGTGCTCAAGTGAGGGTCCACTTTTAATATAGAACTTTTGTGACCGATTGTCCCGTATTTAGCGGTAGATTTAAAGGGCATCTTGTTTTCTCTCCCAATAATCACTCTTTGTGTCCTTTCATAGGCAGCGCTCCACTGATTCCCGCACAGTTGGAGATTTTTTTCTCCAGCTCCGGTCAATCCTTGGTAATCACCGGCATAATCTTTGATTAGATTTGCATTCTCTACCGTCAGGTGGGCTGGGCCAGGATTTTAGGACCTCCCATCTGACAGAAGAAGGATTGGTTTCAGTTGGTGATAGAGGAAAGATTCTGACTGCACTGGAATCCGTGGAGAGGAGCCTTTAAGAGGATGAGTTGGAGGTTGTAAGAAAAACACTTTAAATAAAATAAAATAAATAATAAATAATAATAAAATAGATAATAAAAAAATAAAATAATAAATAATAAAATAATTTTTGCCTCCATTCATCAATTAGATAAACTTAATGGAAACTTATCCTCATATTTTTTTGGGGCCCTACACACTGCACATGTTCCTCTCAAGTGGATGTGCAGTGAAGCCAGATGTGTATATGGATCACTAAATGTTCATTGAGTTTGGGTACAAAGAGGCAGAGTATAGGGATAATTGGAAGACCAAACCGCCGGCCCATCAAACCACGTGTTAAAGTAAATCTACCACCAGGATGGAGGATTGTAAACCCAGCACACTGACATACTGGTGTGCACCCCTCTGGCAGGATCCACTCTTCTTTTTGCTTCTTATACGCTGGTTTTTACAAAAAAAAGTTTTTAAAATTATACAAATGACCCTGAGGGGCTCTGGGCTCCATAGGTGTTAATGGAGCCCAGAGCCCCTCGAGCTCATTTGCATAATCTTTAAAGCCCTTAAAAAAAACAACAACAAACATCCTGTCAGAGGGGCATGTACCAGTATGTCAGTGTGCTGGGTTTACAATCCTCCATCCTGGTGGTAGATTTCCTTTAAGTAGTCAAGACCTGTAAAAAAATTAGCATACAAATCTCCCATCAGAATCCATCCTGATAAACCAGGTACATTCCTCATAGATCCAGGCACCGGGACTGTGGGATCTTCTTATATGTGTTATCCATAGCCTCCTGCCTTCTAACATCAACTTTCACAATTATGCTAATGAATTAGAAGGGCTCTGGGGGAATGAGGGGTGTTACCAGAGCTTCACAGGCTGTTACTGTGTGCAGAATCCTTAACCCCTCCCACTGTGTGAGATTACATCAGGCCTCTAGTAAGAACCACAGAAGTCCTTTGTGGCTCATAAGCATAATTTAAAAAGTTGATTTTAGAAGAAGGGGGCATATGGATAACAAATATGAGAAGATTCCCACCGTTCTGGTGTCTGGGTCTATGAGTAATGTCCTGGATGGATTTTGTGGTAGATTTCCTTTAAGAGCTTTCTGCATAGTGTTTGGACCTCAATGGAAAGCAAAAAAAAAAAGATTCCTGGCTAGAACAAGGTTTAAATGTTGTGCAGGAGAGGGGCGATCCCGTATACTACACAATGTAACCACCAAGTATCTGAGCCCATAATGTGTTATTACTAAGCATGTAGTATACAGTGTATCAGAGTCTTCACAGTGTAACTACTAAGCGTCTGAGCCTTTAGCCTGTAACTATGAAACATCTATAGAGTCTATATACTAAGTCTCTGAGCCTTTACTGTGCAACCTCTGAGCTTGTGAGTCCTTACTGTGTAACTGTCAAGCATGTGAATCTTTACTTTGGAAATATACAACAATGGCTGTCCAATAGATGATCAGGAATATTGTAGACTGGTAGTCCTGTAAGTGGATTTTCTTCTCTCCCCACCTCCAGCTACTGTACTTTCTGAAAGCTTTACAGATTTTTCTCCCTTGCTGCGCCTTTTATGAAGTGGCGGCACCACAATTTTGGTGTTTTTCTGACACTATCAACTTGTTCTTATTTTCGGCACAAAATTGTGGTGCCTCTTGTGAATCCGACACTTTTCCCGCGCTTCTATTTTTCAGATTCATTTTGTAGCTTAAAGAAAATCTACCATTTGATGTGATGCAGTATGAAGCAAACATACCCTGAGAATGCTGTAGCTACACTGATGCAGGATCATATCTTGGTTATTCCCTGAGCTGAGTGGTTTTGCTGAAAAAACAATTATACCATTCAGGACCTTGGGAAAGCTGGGACAGACTGGCTGCTTTGATCAACACATTACACACTGAGCTTGTAATTACAAATGGAGCTTAGTCAAGACATGACTAATCAACCTGAGCTGGATCACTCATACACAGCAGCTGGGGGATGGTGCAGCAATTGATTTAACCCAGGGATTACATCATCCTCTCCTGCAGTGAATAACTCACATGCTAGGAGAAGCTCTGAAGCAGCCATAGATGCGACAGAGCTTCATTATCATAATTTTATAATTGTGTTTTCAGCAAAACCCCTCAGCTCAAGGATTAACCAAGATCTGATCCTGCATCAGTGTAGCTACAGCATTCACAAGGTATGTTTGCTTCACAATGCATCAAATCAACTGGTAGGTTTCCTTTAAAGCTGGTCTAGGGAGCTCTATTCCTTTTTGTCCGTGCGCCAATTCATTAACCCCTTGCACCACAAACCTACATCCCATTGACAGATATACCACCTTTCTTGCGCCACCCTGTGCCCAAATTGCTAATCGCCCGACCCCCCCCCACACACACACACACTATTTCTCTAACGTAGACGATGAGGAAACAGTAAACCTATAAGCAACCAGGAATATTACATTTTATGTATCTGCTTTGGATGTGAATAGAGAAGAAAACAAACTGCTACAACAAATCATAGAGAAACCAATCTAAACACCGCGGTAACACTCTGTCCGTGCCTGTTCATGCTTTCTGTGGGATCTGCTGTCACCGCTAACACCTCTGCCCGAAAGATACAACGACGTCAGTGCAACGAGAAGAAAATCACACTATGGATGAGCATGAGAAGCAATCACCGGCAGAGCCGTCCTCAGAGGGTGATTAAACGTGGAGAAAAAACGCCTCCTCCGCTCCTCACCCCAAGTCATGTCAGACACAGGCGAGCCGCAAGATACCCCCCCCCCCACAGGGGGAATTATACGGGATGAGGCTGAGCCCCGCGCACATCCATTCCTCTCCGATACTCCAGTGACTCATTATGGAGAAGATGTTTATGTTGTGCTTTCACCGGTACAAGGTTCTCACACGCAGGTCCCCATTCACATTACAGTCACGACTTGTGGAGCACGAAGAATCAGGATGTCGTTTGGGTAGAAAATTTGGGAGAAATTTTAAGAAACATCTGATTTTTCCAAATCCGTTAACAAAAATATTGCAGACTTATCTGATTTAATAGATTTCTCAGGGAAATAAACGCATATGGAAGCGATAACAGAGTCAGAGGGAGACCCCACACCCTCCGTTGTATAATACCTCGCCTTTATACTATCACAGCTCGACTGTGAACTGAGTTATGGCAGAACAAAAATTTGCTGATTTACTGTGTAACCACCAAGAGCCACAAAGCAACTAAGTCTAAACTATGATGAGTCTCTACTGTATAACTAATAAGTATCAGAGCCAATACTATGTAACCAATAAGCACCAGAGCCTATGTTATGTAACTGTCAAGCATCTTAGCCTCCCCTTTATGACTGCTCAGCTTATCAGGATACACTGTGTAACCATTAGGCATCTGAGCCTAAACTACTGAGCCTTAAATATATGAGCCTTTACTCAATAACCACAAAGAATCTGAGCCTATACTACACAAACAATAAGTATCTGAGCCTGTACTACACAAACAATAAGTATCTGGCCCTATACTACATAAACAATAAGTATCAGGCCCTATACTACATAAACAATAAGTATCTGGCCCTTTACTGCATAAACAATAAGTATCTGGCCCTAAACTACAAACACAAAAAGTATCAGGCCCTATACTATATAAACAATAAGTATCTGAGCCTGTACTACACAAACAATAAGTATCTGACCCTATACTACATAAACAATAAGTATCAGGCCCTATACTAAATAAACAATAAGTATCTGAGCCTGTACTACATAAACAATAAGTATTAGGCCCTATACTACATAAACAATAAGTATCTGGCCCTAAACTACAAACACAAAAAGTATCTGGCCCTATACAGTAGATAATTATACAATACTATCTGGCCTATACTAATAACATACATATCTGCCAACTAAATCACATACGTATCTGCCCTATACTACATAAACAATAAGTATCAGGCCCTATACTACTAAACAATAGTATCAGCCTATACTAAATAACAATAGTATCTGGCCCCTATACATATAATCACAATAAGTATCTGGCCCTATACTAACGTAAACAATAAGTATCTGCCCTAAAACTACAAACACAAAAGTATCTGGCCCTATACTAACTAAACAATACATATTCCCCTATACAAATAAATTGTATCTGGCCCTATCTACATAAACAATAGTATCTGGCCCTATACTACATAAACAAAAGTATCTGGCCCTTTAACTGCAAAAAAACAAAAAAAAAGTATCTGGCCCATACTACCTAAACAATAAGTATCAGACCTACTAATAAACATAAGTATCTGAGTCTACTACAATAAACAAAAGTATCTGGCCCTATACTACATAAACATATATCTGGCCCATACCATAAACAAAACGTATCTGGCCCTATACTAAATAAACAGTAAGCATCTGGCCCTATACTACATAAACAATAAGTATCCGGTCCTATACTACATAAACAGTAAGCATCTGGCCCTATACTAAATAAACAATAAGCATCTGGCCCTATACTACATAAACAATAAGCATCTGCCTATACTACAAACATAAGATCAGACCTATACACTAACAATAAGTTCTATCTGGCCCTATACTACTAAACAATACTAACTGTAGCCCTATACTAAATAAACAATACGTATCTGGCCCTATACTACATAAACAATAAGTATTAGGCCCTATACTACATAAACAATAAGTATCAGGCCCTATACTAAATAAACAATAAGTATCTGGCCTATACAACTAAACAATAAGTATCTGCCCTTAAACTACAACACAAAAAGTATCTGGCCCTATACTAATACACATACTATCTGCCCTATACTAAATAACAATAACGTATCTGGCCCCCCCTAAAAATACTAAATAAACAATAAGTATCTGGCCCTATACTAAATAAACAATAAGTATCTGGCCCTATACTAAATAAACAATAAGTATCTGGCCCTTAACTGCAAAAACAAAAAGTATCTGGCCCTATACTACCTAAACAATAAGTATCAGACCCTATACTACATAAACAATAAGTATCTGAGTCTATACTACATAAACAATAAGTATCTGGCCCTATACTAATAAACAATAAGTATCTGGCCCTATACTACATAAACAAAACGTATCTGGCCCTATACTAAATAACTAGCATCTGGCCCTATACTACATAAACAATAAGCATCTGGCCCTATACTACATAAACAATAAGCATCTGGCCCTATACTACATAAACAATAAGTATCTGGCCCTATACTAAATAAACAGTAAGCATCTGGCCCTATACTACATAAACAATAAGCATCTGGCCCTATACTACATAAACAATAAGCATCTGGCCCTATACTACATAAACAAATATCTGGCCCTACTAATAAACATATAGCTGGCCCTATCCTAAAACAAAATAATCTGGCCCCTATACTACATAAACAATAGTATCTGGCCCTATACTAATAACAATAAGTATCTGGCCCTAACTACAACAAACACAAAAGTAATCTGGCCCTATATAAATAAACAATAAGTAGCGACCTATAATAACACATAAACATAAGAGTCTGAGTTATATACATAAACAATAAGTATCTTTTTCCCTAATACACAATAACAATAATGTCTTGGCCCTATACTACTAAACAAAACGTATCGGCCCTATACTAATAAACATAAGCATCTGGCCCTTATCTATCATAAACAATAACAGCTTGCCCTATACTACATAACAATAAGTCGTCTGCCTCTATACACATAAACAATAAGCATCTTGGCCCTATACTACATAAACAATAAGTATCAGACTTATACTACATAAACAATAAGTATCTGGCCCTATACTACATAAACAATAAGCATCTGGCCCTATACTACATAAACAATAAGTATCAGACTCTATACTACATAAACAATAAGTATCTGGCCCTATACTACATTAAACAAAACATATCTGGCCCTATACTACATAAATAATAAGCATCTGGCCCTATACTACATAAACAATAAGTATTAGGCCCTATACTACATAAACAATAAGTATCTGAGCTTATGCTCTTTAACGGACTGGCACATGGATCAGGAACACAGGAACGGACTGGCACACGGGACAGCAGGATACACAGTAACGCAGGATACACAGGGGGGGCTTTCTCTTCAGGGGAGGGCTTGAAGATCCGGCAAGGGTTACAGGAAGGGGCAGGAACTTATGCCAGGCCAGTGGCAATTATTGGCCATGGGAGCCAGGAGAGGTAAGTTCCGCCAGGCCCCGGGGGCACACGGAGGGGCACGGGTGCGTTCGCGATCCGAGACAGGGATCGCGGGAGCAACCGTGACACCCAACCAAGACAGCGCTGTCTACAGCTAGAAATCTGTTCCTTCTGGAATTGATATACTGGTCATGTCATTAGGCTTCCTGAAGGTCATGCTTGATGTCAAGGGAGCTGCCTTACAAGTTAGCTAAAAGATGCATGGTTTTCCTTATCCCATCCTGGAAAACTTATGTGCATATATCTGGTAGAACCAGATCTATTCCATTAGCAGCATGACAACTGGCTATGTGAAGAAGCTGCACAAACTCTACAGAAGCAAAATAGTGGATAACATATATTACAGACTACTCCAAATTTTCAAAAAAATGAATAAAGAAAATCTGTAAAAATGTGAGGATAGGTGAAGCCTTTACCAGAGGCTTTTTTTTAGCCGAGTCTTTAGTGATAAGAATTTTCGAAGGGAGGTGGAAATTTTACATTTTTGTAGAAGCTTTTGGACTTGTTCGACCTTTGTCCTTTTTCTGTGTGTATCAATTATATAGTTTTATATAGTTTTAGAATGGAATTTGTAATGCAGCTCTCTGGGAACGGACAAAAAACCGAGACGGAAAGAACTTGGACAGTGAGGCCTAAAGCCAGACGCACCCAGTTGTCTCTACCTACTTGTCAACCCTATCCTAGATGAAGGTGACAACTGGTCGACATTCCCTTCCTGTGCCAAAGTAAAAAACAAAGAGACAAACAGTACAAAACACTGAAGGATGGTTGTACTAGTGCAAGACAGAATCTTAACTAAGTACAAAATCACCGTCAGCCTCTTTACAGGCACTGAAGCCCGATGGTACAGATGTTAGACAATTATAACTTCTTGAGTGGGGTCTTGACTTTTCTTGTTAAATCCTTAGGTTTCAATTAGGCATTTCGTGTGAAAGCTTCAGATTTCTCCTCGTCCATGTTTCCGTTTTCCGTCGTCCATATGTACAGATCCTATAAACATCATTGTGATCTCTTCCTTTACGTCCCGTCACGTTCCTTTTGTTTTACCTTCTTTTAGTCAGTCGGTTCCTTCTAGAAATCTCTTTGTCTTTGCGTTCCCGAGCGTTACCTTGACATCTAATCTTCATTCTCATAGATCTTCCTTTGTCTCGCTGTCTCTTCTCGCATCTCTTATTATTTTGCTGCGCTTTCGGCGTCTCATCATCTTTCCGTTTTTTCGGCGAGTCGCCGTCTTCCTTTTGTACTGCACATCTTGTGTCTATCCCGCTCCATTAAGGCTTCCTTATGTTACCCCCGTCTTGTCCTACTGTATCATAGACGGGAAACGGTTCCGGCAGACGGCTTACTGATAGGAGACACCCGCAGAGAACTGTCTCCCTTTGTGCATTCTTCATATCCCGTTAGAAAAGATAACACAAAAAAGAGGATGTGTACGACGGCTTCTCGGAGCTTTACAAAGCTGAATCTGAGACGCGGCGCACTATTTTTAGGTAATAACTCAGTTTTCTATCGCTTTTATCTGCCTGCACTTCACATTTACCGCATTCTGCATACAATGCACTTATAATGGTAATGGATTGCAGTCATCTGCCTATTGATATAAGCACCATCGCTCCAGCTGTCAGGGGGGAAATATATACTAGAATTTTCCCAAAATTTACAGCAAAATACTAAAAGCAATGAGGAAAACAGAAAAGTGTATGGAATAGAAATGACAGATGGAGCTGACTTAAGTAAACAGAGGCAGCCGAGGGGATTTCTGGGATGATAATAATATGGATTTCCTGCCATTGATGTTTGTAAAAAGGAGGCAAGTTATAAGGACTTTTCTTACAGCTCCATTCTCAGGGTAGTGGCTGATTCAAATGGCTCAGTGGTTAGCACTACAGCCTTGCAGCACAGTGGCTCAGTGGTTAGCACTACAGATTTGCAGTGCGGTGGCTCAGTGGTCAGCACTACAGCCTTGCAGCATGGTGGCTCAGTGGTTAGCACTACAGCCTTGCAGCGCTGGGATCCTGGGTTCAAGTCCCATCCAGGTCAACATCCGCAAAGAGTTTGTATGTTCTCTCTGTGTTTGCATGGATTTCCTCTGGGTCCTCCGGTTTCCTCCCACACTCCAAAACATACAGGTAGGTTAATTAGTTTGTGAGCCCCATGGGAACAGGGACTGATTTGAGAAAGCTTTGTGCAGCGCTGCGTAATCTGTGTGCGATATATAAATAAAGGAATTATTATCATTATTACTGCAGCCTAGCTCCCATTTAAATGACTGTAGTAACCTGCTGTAACCACTACACAGAGAACGGCGCTGTCTGTTTTCTCCCCCATTCCCCATAAATCAGCTGACCTGTGTGCAGGATTCCTCACGTATTGATATTAAGGATCTACCTTTTAACATATATAATCTAGGGCTTTTAGGGTTGTATTTCCCTAGTCTCCTATTGCTCAGGGATTGGTATCTGTAGGGGAGAGTCCCACCTCCCAGAACACAAAGAATATAGTTCCTCGGCCGACCCAAATGGAGAAGTGGACACGCACGCACATGCTTATCCATTCATGTCTACGAGAACGACAATTACAGCCGAGGCTGCTTGCTATTGGATGGGCAGGAGATGGAGGAGAGTGGTCCTCTAGTCTCAGGAAAGGTCAGGACCTGCACCGATATTTAGGACATATCCACATCATAAATGCCACCTTAAGAATCAGGCATGTAAAATTCATATTTTCAAAGAAGATAAGCCACCGCCACAGATGTCTTCATGTTCCTTCCTCTTCTCTCCTCATGTATGTAGAGGAAGGGTGTGACGGAGCAAAGGCTGATGGTGGACTGAGAACTCGCCCGGCAGCTCTTGGAGGTGGATGATCATGTGTTGCTTAGGATCTTAGGATCTCATAGTCTTATTTTTTGAACCTTGGAGACACCAGGTTATTACAGGACCATAAACCCAAGTGCCGGGTCCAGGGTCTTGGCCATGTAGTTACTTTGATAAGTTGGAGAAATAGTGTTTACAATGTAAGGCGCACACATAGAGCTCTTCATGAGATCAATGAAGTTAGGAGTCCGGAAGGTCAAGCTATGGGAGATATCTTGTAAGAGCCTTCAACAATGGAGGTGGCCATGGTAACAGAGAGAAATGTCTCAGCCTCAAACTATGTATAAAAGGAAAGCACTTGAGGCCAGGATGCTATCATTAAGTCCATTTGTGCTTCATATTTCTTACTTTGAAGGATGTGGAGGTTTATGTGTGCTCCACCTGAGGAGAGCACTTGGCGAGCTCCTGCACTGATTGCCGCTAGAGTATATACTAGTCATTAGATCCCCCAAAGCGAGGACAACCGAGATGTTTTCTGCCAGAGGTGAAGGAGGAAGCCAACAAACAGGACAGGACGGCTTTATATTCCCATTCCAATGAAATAAAATTGAAGTGACTCTGCTAGAGTTTTTTGTTGTTACATGTTTAGGCTTTGTGTATACACAATGGGGCTCATATACTAAGGGTCCGCGGATCGCATTTCCGTCGGGTTTCCCAACTATTTCCCTTTTGCGGCACAATTCAATGGGTTTTTGGCACATGTGACCGGATTTTTGGCGCAATTGTGACAACTTTCATGTGACAAAAATCGGGAGCGTGGTTGTCGGGCAACCCGACTGATTTGGACTGAGCGCAGGATTTAGCATTCAAAATTGTGTCGCAAGCCCAAGTACTATATATACTTGAGTATAAGCCTAGTTTTTCAGCACAAAAAATGTGCTGAAACCGCAAACTCGGCTTATACTCGAGTAAAAAAAAGTATATCAAAACTCACCTTTTGGCTTCCACCCGCTGCTGGCTATATACTGGGGCAGGGGGCTGGCTATATACTGGGGGATATGGGCTGGCAGGCTATATATTGGGAGGCAGGTGATGGCTATATACTATGTGGCAGGGTCTGGAAGGCTATATACTGGGGAGCAGGTGCTGGCAATATACTATGGGGCAGGGTTCGGCAGGCTACATACTTGGGGGCAGGTGCTGGCTATATACTATGGGGCAGGGTCCGGCAGGCTATATACTGGGGAGGCTGTGACCAATGCATTTCCCACCCTCTGCTTATACTTGAGTCAATAGGTTTTCCCAGGTTTTTGTGGTAAAATTAGGGGTCTCGGCTTATACTTGGGTCGGCTTATACTCGAGTATATACAGTACACTGTAAGAAGATGGTGAACTCCGGTGGACCTCAGCAGGGGAAGCGGCACATGCAGAAAAATGGATGCACGATCTTAGTGAATCGGGGCAGCTCTGAATCCTCGCCGGACAACACACCTGGGGGATCGCGACGGGACGGGTAAGAAAATGTGCCCCAATGTATTGTAAAGAACTGTAGACCATCAATCACGGTGCATGAGGCTGGAGCCAGTTGACTCTGTGTCTCGTGTTGTGGTCCCATTATTAATCAATAGCCACAACCCCGGTAAAAGTGAATAAAAAGCGCAGTTGTAGTTACAGCTTTCGGCCACTACACAAAGCATGGAGTCAACTGCTTCCGGCTCTGATCCACATGTTTTTGATGGGTCACTTCCGATCAGTTCAATCAGGTCAATCCACCATTGAATTTGTTACAGTTCTCTGTTATAGGTGTATGGATGACTTCATCTTGTATCCCGATATATTGTTTCTTTCTCCGCATTGTTCCGCATCGTGTTGCAGCCACGGTGGTGTCATATCTTGGATTGTATATTTCCAGTTGTAACTTGTTGTTTATGAAATGTTTTTGACATGGATTTGTGACTTGAACAGAACATGTGATTTCTTTTTTTTTTAAGGTGTCAAAGATGATGCTCCTTGTCTTGCTGCTTTCCATCGTTCTCTGCTGCGGAGGAGCTCAACGTTCAGAGCCGATGTTCACAGCTGTCACCAACACCGTCCTACCACCGGATTATGAAAGTAACCCCACACAACTCAACTACGGGGTGGCCATCACCGATGTGGACAATGACGGAGACTTTGAAATTGTAGTTGCTGGGTAAGTCCTGATGTTTTGTGTTAATACATGAAATATTCTGGTGCTTTAGTTACCTGGACAGAGTCATCCCCCGGTTATAGGAACTGCTCGAGAACCCTGGCCAACTGATTCTTCTTCTGGAGGTTGGGGCCATCAGTCAGTAATATTACATGGTGGGCATTCAGATGAATGGTTGTTTGTGAAGTAGAAATGGTCTACATCTCTTTCTGTGTCTACATTGTGCTGAACTATAGGGCACCTGTAGAGAGTTGCCCTGGGGCAATGGTGCCCCATGAAATGACGAGTGTTTCCATCCTCAGACCTTTGAAGACCATCACTAGATCCATCTCTTTGTGTCCTTCAAAGTGGACCATTCACCATTTACTCTTTACTTTCCCAACTCGCTTCAGTGTTTCTGACACTGCTGGAATTATTTCTCTAGTCCCCAATGTACCCGAGCAATCAGTGTCAATATTTTCAGCTGTCAACCGTCAGATGGTTGGGGCAGATTGTCTACTCCAGCCTAAGACCCCCTACTTGACAATAGAAAACCTTATCAACATGTTACACTGTAGTTTTAGTATTATGCTAATTAGGCTCTATGCTGTCAGATGGGTGGGTCCTGGGTTGACATCTTGGCCCCACCCATGTGACTAGATGCAAAGAGATGCAAATTAAAAACATTAAATAGATGCAAAGAGATGGCATTGATGGTATCGGTGAAAGGTTCTCTTAAAGGGGTTGTCCAGGATCACTCATTTGTATAGTACTGGTACTCGTGAACTTTGGGGGCTACAATGAAAATTATTGTGAAAAATCTGTCTTCTGGAGGGCTGTCAGGGGTGACTTGCCAATTTCAAGGACAACTGCAGCTACAGAGGACCATGTTGATACAAAACCGATCCATATCTTTTGAAATCTTTGACGTAGCTTCTACTGATCTAATCTTGAACAATTCGCTCCTCTCTACCCAGGATGCTAATTTGGACCTTATGGGCAGGTCTTGGTCATCTTCATTAGTTGGGGCTCCAGAAAAAAAATTGCGCCTAAGTTTGTGGAACGACACCTAAAAACAGACTTCAGGAGGAGAAGTTGGTAGAGATGATGTTGGGTCTAATGACTGCACAGTCTGGGGATTATCAGTGGAGATGAGTGGCCCAAAAATTGAGTTCGGGTCAAGGGTTTGGTTGAGTTCCGCTCAACACAGTGATATCGACAGATTGGCAACTGTGTAGCCAATCCGGCAAAGTCAACATGAGAAGAGAAAAAGAACTGGACGGCACATCCACACATCACACAACGATCTCCTGCCGCTCGGCTACATTATATAATGAACTCGAGGTTCTTAGTTACATTTTGATCAAATTGTATAAGCCACCAACCACTTCACGGTGACCTCTTTATGGTGGGTCCCTAGACTATTGTGTGCGGCATCACATGGCATCCACCACCGCCAGGGCCGGATTAAGGTTGGTGGGGGCCCCTGGGCGCAAAATCTGGTGGAGGCCCCCACTGAGTGTAGCGTACACACAAGTCCTCCTGCTTCCTTTCCACTATCCTCTATCCCCAGTAACTCAGCTACATACACCTGCCTCATCCCCAGTAACTCAGCTACATACAGCCACCTCGCCCCCAGTAACACAGCTACATACAGCCGCCTCATCCCCAGTAACACAGCTACAAACAGCCGTCTCGCCCCCAGTAACACATCTACATACAGCCGCCTCGCCCCCAGTAACACAGCTACATACAGCCCCCTCGCCCCCAGTAACACAGCTACATACAGCCGCCTCGCCCCAGTAACACAGCTACATACAGCCCCCTCGCCCCAGTAAAACAGCTACAAACAGCCGTCTCGCCCCCAGTAACACATCTACATACAGCCGCCTCGCCCCCCGTAAAACACAGCTACATACACCCCCTTGCCCCAGTAACACAGCTACATACAGCCCCTCGCCCCCAGTAACAGAGATCATACAGCCCCCTCGCCCCCAGTAACACAGCTACATACAGCCGCCTCACCCCCAGTAACACAGCTACATACAACCCCCTTGCCCCCAGTAACACAGCTACATACAGCCCCCTCGCCCCCAGTAACACAGCTACATACAGCCGCCTCACCCCCAGTAACACAGCTACATACAGCCGCCTCACCCCCAGTAACACAGCTACATACAGCCGCCTCACCCCCAGTCAAACATCTTTACATCCTTCACCTGTACCAGATATACAGTCCCACATAACATACACCTCAGCCCACACAGCCATGCAGTCCCAAGCAGTGGTGTAAATAGGAGAGATTGGGCCCCATAGCAGATTTCTGCATGGGGCCCCCCTTCCCCTTAAAAAAATATAAACATATGTCGGCTGCATTCACATAAACGTGTGGTGGCCAGACTATTGCCTGGCAGGCACATGTTGGGCGTTGTGGAGAGGAGGAGAGGTGAGTGCAGCTCACCCCTCCCCTCTCAATAGAGAATAGAGCTGCATGGTCGTTCTTACGGCCATAGATAGAGCACGCTCTCTCTCTTTTGCGGCCACAGCACGAAACAGTGAGTACTCGTTGTGCTCACCGTACTGAGCCCAGACGCTATAGATGCCTATGAGGGAAGTATATCCGGTAACAAATTTGCAGCCAGATATACGCCCCCCATATGTTCTTGTGAATGTACCCTTATACAGACATGTTTATACAATTACACACTGATATATACACACCATTATATACTTAGATACACACAAATAAAGTTCTACACACGTATACTTGCACCCATATATATACACACAAGTATACACTTACACACATTCAGTATATAGAGCTTATAAATACATACCATATACACAGCATATATAAAAACCACATCATTCATATATATAAATGTGCACATATATATGCTTATGTAAATATATGCGTGTATAAATACAGTAGATGCATATACACACAGTATTTACACCTATACACAGTATATACATATATACACCTATACACAGTATATACACCTATACACAGTATATACACCTATTCACAGTAGATGCATATATACTCATATACACAGTAGATACATATATACACAATAGATACATATATACACAGTAGATGCCTATATACACAGTAGATGCCTATATACACAGTATATACATATATACACATAAACACAGTGGATGCCTATATACACAGTATATACATATATACACAGTAGATGCCTATATACACAGTATATAAGAAGAGTGAAGAAATCAGGCGATACCTTTTTGAGGCTAACTGAGTATATTTGATGGTGAGCTTTCGAGAATACTAGTTTTCTTCGTCCTAACATCATGTCTGACGAAGAGAACTAGTATTCTCGAAAGCTCACCATCAAATATACTCAGTTAGCCTCAAAAAGGTATCGCCTGATTTCTTCACTCTTCTTCTGCTCTCCATGGCTAACACGGTACAAATCTACACTACACAGTATATACACATATACACAGTGGATGCCTATATACACAGTATATACCTATATACACAGTATATACATATATACACATATACACATATATACACAGTGGATCCCTATATACACAGTATATACACATATACACAGTATATACCTATATACACAGTATATACATATATACACATATACACAGTGGATGCCTATATACACAGTATATACATAGATACACAGTAGATGCCTATATACACAGTATATACACATATACACAGTGGATGCCTATATACACAGTATATACACATATACACAGTATATACCTATATACACAGTATATACATATATACACATATACACAGTGGATGCCTATATACACAGTATATACATAGATACACAGTAGATGCCTATATACACAGTACATACACATATACACAGTATATGCCTATATACACAGTATATACATATATACACATATACACAGTATATACATATATACACATATACACAGTAGATGCATATATACACAGTATATACACATATACACAGTATATGCCTATATACACAGTATATACATTTATACACATATACACAGTAGATGCCTATATACACAGTATATACATATATACACATATACACAGTAGATGCCTATATACACTGTATATACACATATACACTCATATACATATATATACACATATATACACACAGACAAATACATGTATATACTTACCCCCGGTGACCGGCCGTGGCGTCAGGCTGGCGTTCGGGCGGGTGCTTGTTCGGCCGGGGGGGGTGTTGCTTGCTCGGCCGGGGAGGAGGGGTGGCGGGTGCTTGTTCAAGCGAAGTGGAGCCGTGCGGGAGCAGGGGGCGGGGCCGTGCGGGAGCAGGGGGCGGGGCCGTGCGGGAGCGGGGGGCGGGGCCTTTTCGAGCGGGGTTGCTTGCGCGGGGTGAGCCGGCGGGGCGGGGCGAGCCGGCGGGGGGGGGGGGCATTGTTGGATAGCGGGGGGGGGGGGGCCATAACGGGGGATGGGGGGCCAGGAGCCGGCTACCTGTGTCGGGGGGAGCACGCTTGCGGAGGCGGAGTCACCTGTGCCGTGCGGGGTGGGCGGCGATGGGCGGGCAGCGGGCGGCTCCGCCATGAAGCGTTATGGACGGGCGGAAAGGCCATGCAGGGGGATGGGCGAGCTGGGAGGCGGTCACCTATGCAGAAAGATGGGCGGGGAGGCGATCACCTATGTCTAGGGGCGGCGGGCGGCTCAGGAGAGTGTGCGCGGGAGGAGCGGGGGTGCGGTCTGGTGGGGGCCCCTAGGGGGGGCAAGATGGTGGGGGCCCCGGGGCTCTAGCCCCGCGAGCCCCGCCTATAATCCGGCCCTGACCACCGCCGCAGCACAGCGCCGGCAGGGACCAAGACCTGGTTGCCCCCCAGCACTCGTACTGGCAGGCTCCGGGCCCCCACCAGCACCGCACCACAGAAGCGGCGGACGCCATGCAACACCGCACCATGTGAACAGGAAAAAGGAATACTCACAATCCGGCAAAATAATGCCGCTACCTACCAGCCATGGATATGATTGGCCAGAGGGGTCCACCCTGGCCAATCAAAGCCATGGCTAGTAGGTAGGGGCGCTAATTTGAATGATTAGTTGCACTACCCCCAATATGGGAATATGTCCGGGTTGTGCGGGACAAACCCGAACCCCTGACCCGAACTTAAAAAGCAATTCCAATAATTTCTACTTAACGTCTCTCAATAATTTATGTGATTGTTGCTCTGCTAACAAATGTTTTACACCTTTTTTTGGCTGTTATTAAGTGTTTATTATTGTATAAGTAGAAAAATTTAGTTTTTTTACATTTCTATTCTTTACTATTAACCTTCCAAGTTCCTTCCATATGTGTTTCTAAAAATATGAGATTTTTTTTTTGCCCTTTTCTCCCGTGTTTTTCCTGTTGTGTTGTAACATAATCTGAGCTGCACGGGGGATGATGCTGTGACACATCCGCACATATTTTATTTGCCTCCTCTTGTAGGTGTCATGACAAGTGATGTAGCAAATTCATTAAAACATTTTTAGAATTGTGCATGGGGGGGGGGGGGGTGGAGATAATCTTCATGTTACCGCACCCCCCACCTTGCAGCCATAATTAACTTTACAGCAATTATTAATGATAACGTGTAACTGTGGCTGCGCGGATGACAGCGATCGCCGAGGAGCGACGGATGAAGGACGGGAACATGAAGGCGGAGAAGTCATATATGATCCTATAACTAGAGGAGACGAGTGAAAAAAACATGACAAACCTATAAGATGCCGGTTAATTAGATTAAAAGTAATACATTTCTATAATTACCATATTGATGTGACATGAAATGAATGTGTTACATACGGAAAATTAAAGAAGCGCTACAGTAACGTTTCTATACCGCCGAGCACCACTTACCTGATTGTAGGGTACATAATACACATGTAGAGTATAAGAGATGCCTCCTCTCTGCACTCACCGGATGCCATATTGACTGTTACATTTCTTCATCTCTTTGTAGTCTATTATTAATCCCATGATCACTCAGCACATCTTCACCTTTACCACTAGATACAGTAGCATTCTTCAATTAGATGTTATTAAAAAAAAAAGTTTACCTGGGTGAAGATAATTTCTCATTCATGTAGTCATATGGTCCCTTAGAAACAAGACTGTGTCCTTGGATACAACCACCTCCGCTGAAGTGATTGCACAAAGAAACAAGGTTTTTGTATATGAAATTCTGGGAGTTACTACATGACCCACAACATCCTGAAGTAATGATTGCTGAACCCAGGTGGTCAGGCACTGATTAATAGTCCACACTAAGTGTGGGGTGGTCGTATCCAAGGAATATATTTTGTTTCTAAGGGACAGCAAGGCCATATTTATGAGAAATTATTTTCACATAGGAACATTTTTTTTTAATAACATCCAATTGAAATAATTATCACATATGGCAGATGAATTATATTAAATGTGACTGCCCAAATGGGAAAACCCCTTTAAGTCTCCAGGCTGGATCCTGCCCTCTCATCTTTATTATCACAAATAGGTGGAACAATTGGACTGATAGGCACCAATAAATGGATAACGTCAAATTTGTAACCATTGCATTGTATAGAGCGAATGGAGAAACATTGTAAATAGTTATTACAACATTGTATCATTTAGTGTCTACAGTCTACAGGTCAATGTGTCTCCATGGTGACAGACTACAAACAATCCCTGTGTAGTCTGATCCTGCAATCTGTAAGAGTTCACCTATTATTCTACTGCCTGTAGGTTATCCAGTGGAGAGGAGCTATACATGGAAAAGGATTGGACAATTCATGTAGTTTATCAGAATTCTGAATTCATAAGATTTCTAGGAGCTGGATCCAAATAACGACGGGCATTTTTTATTTTATTTTTTTAGTTAGATGCTTTGGGGGAGATTTATCAGAAGTTTCAGAGGTAAAACTATTCTAGTTTCCCATGGCAACCAATCAGAGCTGAGCTATAATTATATAAATAGCTGTTGGGTAATGAAAGCTGAGCTCTGATTGGTTGCCACAGCAAACTACAACAGCTCTGCTCTCAGACACTTCTGATACATTTTCCCCTTTATTTTTATTCATGAAGCATTAATAGTTTTACAATTCAGTTGCAATAAAACTAAATATATTTACATTTTATCTTATATAAAACATACATCCTCCAAATTTGTGGCCCTAAACTTGGCCCTAAAGAAAAACAAATTTTTAAGTTAAGTCTAACAGATCCTCCCGAAGAGCAGCATTTTGTATACCTTTTCTATTTCCCAACAATCTGCAATTTAGCAGAAAATGTAGAATTTTCCTTATGTAAATTGGAAAAAATAAATTGTAAATTCTTAGTGCACCAAGGGCGGGGCTGTGCCTCCCAGTGCACCAGTTTTCTTTTTAGCTGCTTGCTTGCTTTCATCTGCCATATACATACATTTCTCCATGGGGATGTTATGTAAAAAAATTACCTGTGTAATTGTCCCATTAATGTAGCCATGTTCCTTAGAACCGAGATTGTTGATCTTGGATACGACCAGTTATTGCACAAAGAAACAAATAGATTTTTTTATATGAAATGTCCGGGAGTTACTGTAGGTCCCACAGGCGTCCTGTGGTAATGAACACTGAATCTGGGTGGTGAGGCAGGGGTCAATAGTGCATGTCTGACCACTGCTAGAAGAGTGTGGGGGTGGTTGTATCCAAGGACGACTATCTTTATTATTATACTAATAATAATACTTATAATTCTTTATTTATATAGCGCACACAGATTACACAGCGCTGCACAGAGCTTTGCCAAATCAGTCCCTGTCCCCAATGGGGCTCACAATCTAATCATTTCTAAGGGACAACTTGGCTACCCTAATAGGAAATAATAAAATCAAATAATATTCAACTGAAGAAATGTTTAAATATGGCAGCTGAATCAAATTAAATGGGAATGCCGAACTGAGAATCATTGTGTAAAGGGGAGGTTGCAGCTGGTGTAGAAAGAAGTAAACAGGTGCACAAATATTCATGGCTCCACCCATAAAGCACAAAAACCTAATTTGCATAATTACAGATCACTGGGTGACGGGAAAGGTTATGAAGTGTCCTTCTGGCAGATTCCCTTTACAGATATGAGGATGATTACCGTATTTTTCGGACAATAAGGCGCACAAAAAATCCTTTGATTTTCTCAGAAATCAAAGGTGCGCCCTATAGTCCAGGGCGCCTTATATATGACCGTACTTACAGACAACAGCTGCCTTGTACTGTGCACAGGTCTGCCCCCTGCTGGTCATTCATCCTTATAATCAGGTGCGCCTTATAGTCCAGTGCGCCTTATATATGAACCGTACTTACAGACAACAGCTGCCTTGTACTGTGCACAGGTCTACCACCTGCTGGTCATTCATCCTTATAATCAGGTGCGCTTTATAATCCAGTGCGCCTTATATATTCATGGTGCGCCTTATAGTCCAGTGCGCCTTATATATGAACCGTACTTACAGACAATAGCTGCCTTGTACTGTGCACAGGTCTGCCACCTGCTGGTCATTCAGCCTTATAATCCGGTGCGCCTTATATATGAACATAAACGTTTTAGCAGGTATTTATTGATGGCGTGCCTTATAATCCGGTGTGCCTTATAGTGCGAAAAATACAGTACATCTTATCACCGCTGTGAAGGGTCCTTATCCCATATCTCAGTGCATGTAGAATAGAGGAAGTTACGTTGTTCATTCTTTTGTTACAAAAAGTTAACTTTGAGCTGCGGCTAATATTAAATCTCAGCTGTTTCCAGGACGAGCCGGGAGTGAATAGGGAGAGTGACGCGTGGCGGCCAGTAATCCCGCTAGCTGCACGCAGACTGAGCGCGCACAAAAGCGGCTGCTCCCTGACAGACTGAATCAATCACCCGCCTGTCACATTGATGCCAGGAGCCGAACGACACAGCCCTGTCTATTGCAGGAAACGCATCCCCTCCCGTACATATTATCACCCCCAGGGACGGCCGGTTCTGCTCCGAGGCCCCGCCGCCTCTAGGCCCCGTCCCTATCGCCGGCAGATAATCTCGCTGACTGCGTGTTTGTGTATGCATTACATTTGGAATACAATCAGCTTATAAGGTTCACGGAGCAAACAGAAATGGGAAGATCCGAATCCGTGATAAACCTGTGATCCCTCAACCACGGACTCTATGAACATCGCACATCGTGTTCCTAATATTTGTCATTACCTAAAATGTTTTATTTCTTCTCTATCCCCATGCAAATATAAAGCCCTTGGGATCTAGACCATCATATTAAAGGGGCGGTCTCAGGGGGCAGGTTTACACCCCACACTGCCCTAGATGCCTAGTCTACACGTGTCCCACTGACATCACTCCCAAAGACTATTACCCCATACACCCCCATTACTATAGACTATGACTCCCTTGTGTCTCATTCCAATATAATACAACCCATTTTGCCCCACTTCTATTGATTTCCTCTTAAAGGGGTATTCTAATCTGGGCATTGGCATTTAATTGAATTCATCTGCCATATAGATACATTTCTTAAATTGCATGTATTGAAAAAAAATTATTCCTGTGTTAAGATATTTTCCCATAAATGTAGCCTTTTTTTTGTTGTCCTTGGATACAACCACCTCTGCTGGAGTAATTGAACAAACTTGAAATGTTTTTGCTTATCAAATGTCCCGGAATTGTTGCACAGCCGTCCTGTAGTAATGAAGGCAGAATTCTCGAGCATCTCAATAGCATATGTGTCGCCACCACTGCCAGGGTGGAGTGGTCGAATCCAAGGACACCTATCTTATTTCTAAAATAACTTATGACTATTTCATGGGAAATTATCTTCACACTGGAATACTTTTTAACAAAATCCAATTAAATAAATGTGTATATATGGGATATGAATTAAATTGAATCTGATTGCCAAGATTTGAACACCCCTTTAAGTCTCGCTATGAGGCTCCTTCACCCCCTAATCCTAAAGAGTATTAAACTCTGTGTTCCAATTCCTTTATACTATCACTTCCTGGGCTGCATCTCTTGTATATGACAACCAGCCACGACTATGATTGGCCAGGGGGGCCCCTGCATTTTTTTGGAATGCAGCTTTGGCAGTGAATGGAGGAGAAAGCCTAAAGAATAATTAAAAAATTATTTAATGCTTATTTTTACATAAAATACACGGAATAAATTGTATAAAATGTATCTGCTGAACTATTCAGACAGAGAAGAGTTAACTATTTCCTCCCCACGGACGCGGCTCCTCTTCTGCCCCGCGTCTGGCAGTTTCGGGCAGCGCTGCAATGACTCAGGACATATGTGGCGGTTTATATATTAAATTATTTCTCGGATGCTAATTATCCCACGTTCCGGGCTGCAGACAGCTGGAGCACGAGGCTGCCGCAGAAACGTCTCTGTACCTAATACTGTACAATCAGACAATATTCCCCACAGTCCCCGGGGGCTGGAACGCTCTTCGCTATTAAATATTTTTCGACAAGCCGCTTTCCGTGTAGATTTACACCTAATTTGTTTGGGTCCTGTGTAGTGCTGTTATAGAGATATATAGGATCTCCATTGGACCCTTGCACAGTTGCCATAAATTTACCATAACAGGTCACCATTCGACCTTTGTAGAACCACATAGAGATACACAGGATGTCCATTTGGCTTTTGTAGAGTTGGATCTCTACTGGACCCTTGTAGAGCTGTCCTAGAGATACATAGGGGTTCATTTACTAAGGGACGCAGATCGCACTTTTGTCGGACTTTCGCAATCGGATTTTGGCGCAGCTGCGCTACTTCCATGTGACACAAACGGGGGGCATGACATAGGACGATCCGACTGATTCGGTCTGAGCGCGGGATTTAACTTTCAAATTGTGTCGCAAGATCAAGCACTTACATGCACCAGGGAGAAGAAGGTGAACTCCAGGGACCTGAGTACAGAGATAATACACACAGTGATGTCACAGTACAGGGATAATACACGCAGTGATGTCACAGTACAGGGGTAATACACACAGTGATGTCACAGTACAGGGATAATACACACAGCGATGTCACAGTACAGGGATATGAGGTGTGTATGATGAGGTTGTGCAGCAGCTGAGGTGTGTATGATGGGGTTTTGCAGAAGTCGTGGTGTGCAGATATGTTCTGATCTTTAAAAAAAATAAATAAATAATTAATTAAATAAATAAATAATAATAATAAATATATAAATAATAATAAATATATAAATAATAATAAATATATAAATAAATAACAATAAATAAATGAATAAACAATGTATCTCTTGCCCCTCTTGTGGCTGTGACGGTGCAGCAGTGATTGAGGTTTATGCTGGAGTCCTCTGTCATGTATTTTGTCACCTTCTTTCTCATCCATTTTTCTTTCACGTCATCTGATAAAACTTTCTATCATATTTTGCTTCTCTGCGGAGGATTTTATACCTGCAGCAGCTGACAATTCCCTATAAATCACATAAAGGAGCCTCAGTACTTACCGTATATCAGTGTAAACACCGGGGGCCGTCCAGCCGTGATCAGCGATCCCTACTCACAGTAAATCAACAACTTCCAGATAAAACTGGGAACTTGGCGGGCTCCTTATGTGCAGTGCGGAGAGCCCCCCACAGCCAATGCATGAAGAACGACAGCGAATGTGGACCTGACGCAATGGGACTTTTATGGGAATCATGGAAAACCCCCTGGGGACCAGGGAAAAAGAAGTGCCCTCACCCTGCTCGGACTGCTGGTCTTCAGCACTGCTCGTCTGCTAAGGCTAAGGCCACTGATTGGCTAAAGCATGCCCCGAAAGCCCTGATGGGTTAGCAGTAGGAATGAGACGACCTGCAAGTTTCAGCACATTGCGGGTTCAGGTTCCCAAAATAAGTCCGGGTTCAGAAGATCGGGTTCACCCCCTGACAGTAACACCGATGATCGGTGCTGGTACAGAGAGCAAATATCCTAGAGAAATGGCAGCATTTAAAGGGTTAACACCCACGATCAGTGGTAGCCCCAAACCCAGTTGTTAAATAGTGCTGAGCGGACCCATACCTTTACAAGCCGCCGGCGCCATTTAAAGAGTTAACACCAGTTATTGGTGGTGTTGCCAGTGGATGTTCGGTGACCCAAATCAAATTTTTCGTGGTTCAAGGTTTGGCTGGATTTTGCGAACCGGAAACTGAACAGGTCTGTTTATCACTAGTCAGCAGTGCCGAGGATGGGGAGACCCGGGAATCGGGAGCCGGAGCCGGGTGAGAGCTGGAAGTCCTGGTAAAAAACCTTCATAAGGGGAGTGAGAATGGTGTGGGGTCCACGTGCCACGTAACCAATGGGACTGGCCAGAGTGGTTACATTCACAGTGAGTGACAGTGAGTGTAGACTAGGAGGACAGAAGCGCCATGGAAGTTGTCCCCATTTTGATCTTCCTCCTCACCCATTTTTCCATAATTTTTACAATAAACCCTAAAAATCCCATTTAACACTTCAAAACCTATCGAGAAAGTCGATAAAAAGTGCAATTTCATGCAACCGTTTCCTTAACTTTAAACCTTCGCTCTCTTTGAAGAGACGGCAGCTTTTCACTGAAAACGGTGGTCTCGATGTTGCTCCCTGTGTACAGCGCCATACATTGTATAGTGGTTGTGCTTGGTACTGCAACTCTGCACCATCTATTTGCAAGGGGTTAGGCTGCAACCAGTGATGTAAGTGACGGAGATGTGGGAAGCAGAATCGGCGCTAATTACCGATCCAAGCATCTGATTGGTGGTGGGGCCAAGAATTATACCCCCACCTTAGGTTAATTGCTTGTTACTGATGTTAGCTGTTAGCTGTGTAGAAGCACCAATGGGGCAATACTGGACAATCTCTCAGTCTCTACTTATTGATTAATCCCTAAGCCCAAA
This sequence comes from Engystomops pustulosus, assembly GCA_019512145.1. Taxonomy (NCBI): domain Eukaryota; kingdom Metazoa; phylum Chordata; class Amphibia; order Anura; family Leptodactylidae; genus Engystomops; species Engystomops pustulosus. The sequence goes on from WNYA01000418.1 coordinate 134,465, forward strand.
CCATAGGTAGGTATCAACTCCACACTTCACCAGATGAGCCTTGTCATCCCACTGAGTATCAGAAGGGGAAAAACAATTGGCAACTTATTGATACATTTACAGGAGGAATATACTAAAGAGAGGAGCAAATTCTACCACTCATATCCAAGAGTGCACAGAGGTCCTGCAGAAAGGTCCATTCACACCGAATGCATTTTACTAGATAGTATCCTAAATTCGGGAATTCTGGCTATAAAAGGATCTGATCACTTATCTGGTCTCCTCTTTTCCTCTGTTCCTATGGCCACAGTTTAGTAAGACACAACTGTTGAGAGAACAAAAAAATCTGGGGTTTTCATTGCTATCTTGAAATACTCAGTGTGAAAGGACCTGTCTTCTTGACCCTTTCATTTGCTCTCTTGGGAGCTTCAACCCTGTTTATCTACTTGGTTTTATTCCTGATTTGAGGGTTCAGATTCGACCATTGATTATTTTGAGACTCGACCCTGTCCGGTTCCATTGGATACACCAGGGTAGGACTAGATTGCAGTTTATCGCTGATGTCAATCAAAATCTTAGATAAGTAAGGATCAGATCTCTTATGTGGTGCCCATTGGTGACCAGGTAGGGAAGGCATTGATGGGTGAGGTCAATAAAGCTCCAGATTCATTGGGACCGGAATGAAGGCTACCAGATTGGGTCTTTATTTTTCCAAGGTTTTGCCTTGTTGAAATATGCAACTAGTGTGAATGGTCCTGTCTGCTTGATGACCTGACACGCCTTGGGCATTGAAGTAGAATATGCTCCTATATTTCCTTGGCTAAGTCCCGATGTGTAGCTCCATGAACATTAATCATTAGTCCAAATGTTGGTTTCCTGCCACCGATGTACGTTTATAGGATTCCCTGATGATTGAGAGCAATATCTCTGTACAAATGATTGGCAGATCTCGCTATATTCATTACCTTAGCTTCACCAGTTGTACGGGGAGATCCAGTGAGGAAGAATGTCCAGATACACAACAGACAAGAGTTCAGATAGACTTGAGGATCAGATTGACCTTGTCGAGAGAAAGAAGCACATCCTTAGATACATTGGGGCACATTTAGTAAGGCTCCGTCGGACACATATCCATCGGATTTCGTGAATTTTTCCGATTTGCCCTGAATTGCCCGGGATTTCGGCATACGCGATCAGATTAAGGGCGCATCGGCACCGGCTTGCATGTGACATGCGTGTGGCCGTCGGACAATTCAGACTTATTCGGACAAACCGCGAAATTTAAAAACTTAATTGTGTCACAAGATCAGCACTCACATGCACCAGGAAGAAGAAGGTGAACTCTGGCGGACCTCAGCGGGGGAAGGGACACCTGCAGGAAATTGGAAGCACAATCTTAGTGAATCGCGGCAGCTCCCCATCTTCGTCAGACATTCCGGATCGGCGTCGTCAACAGGACGGGTAAGTAAATGTGCCCCATTCTTCCTGAAATAATAATTTTTGGGAAAATCTAACTATTTACTTAAACTCATGCATCAGGAGAGCTGATAGGTCCTCTTTAAGTGTTTCAGAGCCTACATTTAAGATTTCTTCGTAACTCATTAATTAGTCATCGTGAGCTGTAATTATCACGACTGTTCTAGGAATTATTCCATTGTATGAAAAAATATTGTACATTGTCAAGAACGCGCATTCTTCTCCGATTTTCCTCCCATTGTCTCCTGTTTGCGAAACCCGACGTGTGAATTGTGTGAACTCATTATGCTACAGTCAAGGCAACGCATGAGCGCTGGGCCAACCATTACTTTTTGGAGGACAACAAATGCCACCGTCGTCTTTTGATAAACCGTATCCTTGTTGTTTCTAAATTTCGTGGAGTGTCAGCCTATTCCGGAGAGAGAAAGACAACAATGATGGAACAACTATTGGGCAAAAGCTACACAGCAATAGCAAACGTTCTCCATTTGGCAGGTAGACCTGGACCTCTCATTGTGGCAACGTCTCCATTCTCCGACTTGTATATTTATTGCGTCGTCCCCGGCACAAGCTCGTCCCTCCTGATTCCTCCAATTCATTGTTTTCCCTTTCTCCATCTTATACAGCGGCAAACATTTAATTTCCTGGCTGTATTATCCCAGAGCTTCTCTATGAATATTAATCCTGTCCTTTGTCCCCGGGTATCTCAATCACCATTTGCTGCTTACAGACCTTTATGGATATAATTATAGAGGTATATAGAGTCCAAAAAGCCACCCGGAGCTGCAAAATGCTGATATATCACAGAGCAAGTGAAAAGAATAAGGACAGGGGTGACAGGACAAAGAAATCGGAAAGAGCAAGCGAGGACAGTCCCACAAACGGGAGGATAAGGCAAGCAGGCAAGCAGCAAACTAAGCAGCTCCTGTAGAAAGGTAGACAAAGCCGGAGAAGCCGTTCTGCACAAAAGCTGATGAGTTTTATCCACTTATTTGAGAATTGCAGCTTTTCTCTCTCCGCTTTTGTGTTTTCCCCCAGCTGCAGAGCTTCTTCTTCTTCCCGCGTCCGGAGAGAGAGAGAGGAGTGAGAGGCCTTTTGTTTTGTATTTATTTTTATTTCCCTTTGTACTCCGACTTTTTCCCTTTGTTTCGAGCAGAGGATCTCATTTCCCATGCTTATCTCTTCCCGGATTTAATCTGTTGTTTTTATTAAAGTCAATAGAGGAAGATAAGAGTGTTAATATTTTTGCAGTGATCCAGGCAGTGGCGGTGGTTTCCGAGAAACTTAAGGATGAAACAATTATTTTGTTTGCTTTAAGTGTTGTCCTTTGAAAGACGTTGAGATGAGTTTTTGGGGAGGGCGACTGATGGGGTAGATAAGGAAAACTTGTTGGAGAAAATAGATTATGTGGTGAGATGTTGGGCTGTGTTCAGGGACTTCTATTGTTCTGCTCTGTAATAGAAGCACAACAGCTAAGAAGTCTCCAATGGATGCCATAATGGACACCCAACCTGAGAGACTCCAGCATCTACAATGATGATTGATCTTCCATTTGTGTGCCCACCAAAAATCTTCTTTTTTGGAAGTCATTTGTGGGGTAGATGTGAACTGAGCCTAACAGGACTGAATTTGTCAAGGTCCAACAACATGACCAACTCCAAAGTATCCAAACAAATCACATTAAGGGGATACTGTAATTTACTCTACTCAAGACAGGCCACCAATGGTTGATCGAGAAGAGCTCAAACCTACACGGGACCTACCCCTATCAGTTCTACAGACCAAGACTTTTTAAGTGGAAACAAGTCAGTCAATTATGGCCTATTGTCCTATGCACAGTGTTTTATGTCTGTATTGAGCCAATAAGATCTTATGTGCCGGAGAACTGTATTTTTTCCATATTGGTTCTTAAGTGCTACATCAACAGAGCACACTGAGCCATCTTCCCTATAGTGACCCAGCACCGGCACTACAGGCCCCCACTGATTGCTTATCCCACTCACCACAGTTGAGCTGAGTGGGCCAAACGGCCCATATTCCCAATATTGGGGAGTCTGTTCCTTATATTCCATAAGGAATCTGTATCTGACCGAGGATAGGCCATCAGCCACAATTCCTGGAAACTTCCGTTAATTGGATCAGAAATAAACATCATGCTTTTCCCAGTAATGGTTTCAAAAAACTTTCAGAGCCATGTGACCCATATTCCATAGAAATGCATTGGGTACGGGCCGATCTTTGACCCCCTGTTCAGAGCCGCACGTGTGCGGCACCATATTGCTCTGTGCTGCCATTGCTGTCTATAGGGGATGTATGTACGGCCGCAAGCTTGTGACCGTACATACGTCCCCCATACGTTAGTGTGAATGCAGCCGTAGTCGTAGGTGTCATCATTGCCCTGAAAATTTGTAAGTTACATGAAATCACTTTTAAAGGACACCTGTCATCAGGTCTTTGTCACTATTTCTGTCACTACTACCTGTTGGAGAAGCTCACAAGGATCCCATCCCAGCCTTTATCTAGTTATTTCATTCATTATTCATTGTAAAATCATCTATTCTTTATTATGTAAATGAGGCTGGTCACATGGTCAGAGGCAGTGATGTCACCCATGTTACCCCTCCCCTCTCCTCCCCTTGCTCATGTCTGTGTGTAATGTATAGTAAAGCATTGCTAGTGTGTGTGCTGCATCTGCTGACATGCTGCATCCTCCTAATACACAGGTGAGAGACACAGACATCAGCTACACAAGTACCTGACATGTTCTGCTGTAACATGGCTGCAGCCTGGAGCTGCTGTATCTCTCCTATACACACACACACACACACACAGGCTGCAGGGGGCGTGGCCACCAGCAAGCACGTCATTATGCAGCATCACACCATTATACAGGCTGTCAGTCATGTGTATAGTAGTATCTCCTACACACAGGCTGCAGGGGGCGTGGCCACCAGCACCAGGAAGCACATCATTATACAGCCTCACACTATTATACAGGCTGTCAGTCATGCACTGGGGGTGTGGCTGTGCCTCCCACTCATGAATAGAGTGGACAGCTTGAATATGCTAATGCTTCATTGGACATTTCACAGGTCATTTGCATACAGTTTAGGACCTCATTGCTTAGGTTTACAGGCATGTAGAGGGACAATGAAGGGATAGAGACAATGCTCTCTAATGGCAGTGTATGAAAATATATTTAGTTTAGGGGGGTTATTTTGCATGACGGGTTCCCTTTAAGCTCTTTAAGGCTATGACCTTATGTCAAAGTGACCGGGGGCTTCTGGTCAGGTCAGACTTTCAGGACCTCCAAATGCATGGACTGGGATCTAGATCTGCAGACCAGGGACCATGCGGTTCCTTAATCCCGAAATGATCTATTTTTGAGGGAATGATGTAACCAATCACTCTCCTCCTATACATCTTACTTACTGAAGTTGGATCCCTGCAGGTTAGGTCCAGTTTGCACAGTTCAGCACCCACCACCCTCTAGATGTTTTTAACCTAGATGACGCCCCTATCAGGGTGGTACTGTTACCTCTTTGATTAGGGAAATTATTTTGTGATACCTTCCTGCTAAGGGCGGAATTCTTTTCCTGGGATACAAAGGAAAGTCCCCCAAATTAGAGATATTATTGCTTCCTTTGTGTAGCTGACTGACTACCCCATGTACCACCAAAAAAGGGGAGCAATAACAACAATATATAAATATAAAGCTTTATTAGATCATCCTTACTCTGCAGGTTTGGGTCCCCTGAACACAAGCCCAAACTTCGTTTATGGCCAGGGCCGGTTTAGGCTCAACTCCCCCCCCCCCCCCCCCCCCCATGGTTAACTTTCTTAAATGCTGTTGCCAATAATATATTTAAATGTTGCCATTTTGGGAAGTGACAACCAACTCCAAAATGCTATCACTCAGCGTCACCGACATGTAAGCACCGGCCATGGCCACAGTAGTTCAGACAGTTGACACCTGTGATCTTTTGGCCAAAGATGAACTTTAATGGGTCTTGTTCATCACTACTTACATATTTCACAAACCCAAAACAAAATAGGGGAATAAGTATAAAAACTTACTACACCACCAAATGCAGAGGGGGCAGACGCTCCCTGACTTGTGTCCTCTGTCAGGGCGATCCGGTCTGGATTTGGTGTAAGCCTGACGAAGAGTTCAGACGCTCAATAGGTGTCGGAGAGTGTTTGCCGCGCTGTTTTTGGTGGTTTATGATACCAGTTCCATTTCCCTGGTGGTAACATTTACATTTAGGTGTTTATCGATGACCATACAGGGGGCGTTGATTGCCTCGTAGTTTAATCTGGCGTCGGCCATTGCTGGTTCCAACTTTGATTTCCTGGCCGCTATCGAGTTCTTACGTTGCTTTCTAGTACCTTCGTTATTGGAGAATTTTTAGAATAAATTATAAATATTTTTATATTATCTAATTATCTTCTGCTGTTGATTTGCTCGGAACAAAATGACAACAAATCACCTGATCCATAATGTAGTAATAATATAACACGGGGCCGTATTCTATGGAGCCCAGATCTTACAATCCCTGCCTAGTCGTTGCCTCGCTCTGTCGCAGTTGCTATGGTTTTTGATGTTTTCTCCTATTAATGTTGAGTGAAGAAGAAGAAGAATGAATAACAATTTTAATGAAAGAAATAAACCTTTGTTAAGATCCATAAAACATCTTGATAAGAAGCAATGAAATTCGAGGGACGCTTGTTATATTGATTTAGCCTTTACAAACTTAGCTTCATACCCAATTATTAAAAATAGCGTAGGGTTGTGAAAAATACAAGCGCCATCCATTCCGCTCCGGAGCCGCCGCTTACCGCATCCCCTAACAAATTAACATAGCGATACCTGCCAGACATCTCTTCAGAAATCTTTGATTTTCTAGAGTAAGTCTGGATCGTGCTGTTCTTTGAATCGCCAACATTTACTGATGTTCCGTGAACTCCCCGCGTTGCGATTGTATTTGCTCGTCACATGTAGCCGCCAGCCTCCCTACCATGAAAACCGCCATATGTCTAATAGTAACAATTACACCCGGAGGGAGGAGGAACCCAAGTGAAGCTCTAATAACACCAGGCAGTAGGAGGAAAAATCTAACAAAAGTAGAATAATAACAAAGTAACGCAGATAATGGGAGGGAAAAAAGGAAAAAAGTCATGTCAAGTCGCGAAGGAGAAATCCACTTTTGATGGAATCAACCAATTTCCTGTGTGATCTTATTTCTCAATATTTTTTTCTAGGTTTCATTTTTACACGATAACTATTACAGGCGGTCCCCTACTTAAGGACACCTGACTTACAGACAACCCCTAGTTACAGACGGACCCCTCTGCCCCCTGTGACCTCTGGTGACCTCTCTGGATGTTACTATAGTCCCAGGCTGCAATGATCAGCTGTAAGGTGTCTGTAATGAAGCTTTATGGATAATCCTTGGTCCAATTACAGCAAAAATTTTTGAAACTCCAATTGTCACTGGGGCAAAAAAAAAAAAATTGTCAGGAACTAGAATTATAAAATATACAGTTCCAACTTACATACAAATTCAACTTAAGAACAAACCTACGGACCCTATCTTGTACGTAACCTGGGGACTGCCTGTGTTATATATATATACAATTACTATTATAATCATTACGACTTTTGTTATTACTAATTATTATTTTTATTGTTATATTTCTTCTTCTACTTTGTCTTCTTTTTCTACTTTTTTTTTCTTAAACATGTAAAAACATTTTTTTACATCATTTTCAGTCCCCGTCAACCCCCCTGAAAACTTTTTAATGTTTTTATTACAGTATGGAGCTTCATTTTTGATACGGTTTATTGGTACCGTTATGGTGAACCCACGACCTGTGAATTGCAATTTATGATATTTTACTATTTTAGGTTTGAGACATTTTGTTACTTTCTTAACCATGTGGGATATGTAGGTTTTTTTTAGATACGGCAGCAATGACTGTATTTTTTGTAAACGTATTTAAAGGGAACCTGTCATCAGGATCCCTGTTCTCTGTCCCCGTAGAGAATAGTGTGCACATTGCCAAAGAGTTTTTTTTTAAGTAAAACTGTCTTTTAAGAAAAAAGATGTTAGATGAAAATTGACCATTCTGTATGCAAATCTGTGTCTCGTGTCCCATGGGAGGGGCCCGTGAAGAGTGGGGAAGCGATGGGGGGGGTTTATTTGAAATCGATACATGACAGAGCGGTTTCCCGAGGCTGAGGGTGGGGGAAACCGCTCCTCACTGGCCCCTCCCATGGGACTATGGACACAGCTCCAAAAGCTAAACTTAGATCTAACATATTGTTTTGTAAAAAGTCAGTTTTACTATGAAAACTTTTTGGAAATGTGCACAATGTTTTCTATAGGGACATGGGGGAGCCAGAAAAAGGGCGCCTGATGACAGGTTCCCTTTAAATATGTAAAATAGCTATAGGGGTGTGATGGGAATGTTCAGTTTTTTACGTGTATTTTTATTATATTTCATAAATCTTTTCCTTATTTTTGGTCCTGTGGACTGCACACACATTTATTTCATCGCTCATACAATATAATGCAATGGAAGGCAAGGAAGCTTAAATAGGCTCCTGACCTGAGGGTACCAGTAGCATAGGGGGGCCCATTAGGTGTTGCCCCATCCTTACATGACAAATAGACGGCTTGGTACAGATTTTGCACTGGGACTGAGCATCTTCAATTTCTGAACCTTCACCCCAATGCCATGACAATTGAAAGCCACCCCCCACCTGTGCGGAGATACACCATTCGGTAAGAAAAAAAGTTGGTTGGCCGATTTACAACCTCTTAGGTGGCACAGTCAACCATGTCAACCATGACATCTAAGAGGTTGATCAGCACAATGAATCATGTATGAAGCTGTCCATGTGCCCCACCCGACATCAATGCGGTTGGACTGGCTGACCATGGACACTACCTGGGACTGTCCCATCTGTGGACTGGCTGACCATGGACACTTCCTGGCACTGTCCCATCTGTGGACTGGCTGACCATGGACACTTCCTGGGACTGTCCCATCTGTGGACTGGCTGACCATGGACACTTCCTGGCACTGTCCCATCTTTGGACTGGCTGACCATGGACACTACCTGGGACTGTCCCATCTGTGGACTGGCTGACCATGGACACTACCTGGGACTGTCCCATCTGTGGACTGGCTGACCATGGACACTACCTGGGACTGTCCCATCTGTGGACTGGATGACCATGGACACTACCTAGCACTGTCCCATCTTTCCACCAATAGCCGAATGAACATAAAAGCCTCATTATAAAGGCTTACACCAGGTTGGCTGGCATTGTGACTAGTCTATTTCCCCCACTGGGAACACATTCAGCCTCGACTAAATAAAGCGTAGCCAAAAAAATCTTTGAGCAAGACGAGAACAGGAAACATGGAGCCTTCGTTATAAGAGTCAGCGCTCTGTGTTCCAGGTATTTGCACACCATCTTTCTGAAGGTCAGGTGTCAGAGTCAGCTTGATAGCACTTATAACATGTAATAATAGCCACAATCATCATAATTATAATTCTCAGAGACTCGGCACAGCTGCATCTACAGAGGACTGCACCATGTATAATTAGCTAAGACCTCATATGGTACAGAGAGGCCGACTTAAGGTGGTAGACCGAGATCCGGAACGTCCTTATGCCCTTTATTAAAATTTATATCCGCTGTGTGGCCCGAGGAAAGGGTAGAACTTGATAAACGGCCTCTGGGTCCATGTAACGCTATAAATAATGAAAGTGCTAAACTGCTGTCTACCAATGAGTCGGCTGTATATAAAGCGGATGAGGAGCATTAGAGCTGGTGTTGGCTTTGATCTCAATAAAACCAAAGTCATGGAGTAGAAAATAGAATTATTCCGGTGTATAAGACGACTTTTGAAGACAGAAAAATCTTCTGTCTTCTCTGGGGTCGTCTTATACGCCGATAATCGCGACCACCCGCGTGTATTCACGACGGCGGTCGGGTCGCGCTGCATGGAGAGGGTTCACGGGCTGAGCCCTCTCCATAGCCGGTAAGTCTTTGCTGCATATTGCAGCAAAGGCTTACCGTTAACACCCGCGATCAGTGCCGGCACCGATCGCGGGTGTTTTCACAGCGATGGCTGCCGGCAGCCTCAAAAAGATAGCGGCGCATGGGCGCCGCCATCTTACCTGGGATCGCCGCTCCCTGTGACGTCTCCATGGTAGCCTCGGGTCTTCCGAAGACCCGAGGCTATTTCGTTTTAACCCCTTCATTACAATGTGCTGATAGCACATTGTAATAAATGAGGAAAATCCCCAATATTCTGCCATACTGTAGTGTACTGTATCATGGCAGTATATGGTAGGATCGATCAGACAACCTAGGGTAAAGTACCCTAGGGAGTCTGAAAAATAGTATAAATAAAAATTTAAAAAAGTTAAAAAAAAAAAAAATATAATAAAAAACCCTAAAATTTCAAATCACCCCCCTTTCCCTAGAACTGACATAAATATAAATAAACAGTAAAAATCATAAACACATCAGGTATCGACGCGTCCGAAAATGCCCGATCTATCGAAATATGATAACGGTTTTTCAATGCGTTTAACCCCGTAACGGAAAATAGCGCCCAAAGTCGAAAATGAAAAATATAAAAAAAATCTTTAAAAAGTGATCAAAAGGTCGTACAGTCCTAAAAATGATATCATTGAAAATATTATCAAATTTCGCTAAAAATTACACCACCCACAGCTCTGTACACCAAAGTATAAAAAAGTTATTAGCGCCAGAAGTTGGCAAAATCAAAATAATAATTTTGGTACAGCAGGTTTTCATTTTTGTAAATGTATGAAAACATTATAAAACCTTTACAAATTTTGTATCCACGTAATCGTACCGACCCAAAGAATAAAGTAGACATGTCATTTGGGGCGCTCAGTGAAAGACGTAATATCCAAGCCCACAAGAAAACGGCACAAATGCGTTTTTTCACCATTTTCATTGCATTTGGCATTTTTTTCCCGCTTCTGAGTACATGGCATGGAATATTTAATAAAATAAAAATGTAAGGTACAGTATGGTAACATTTACAGTAACATGGACGATGGTAATGTTGTTGTTGTTTGCCTTATGTTTATGAGCGACAGTTTTCCTGCTATATACCTGCATGTCAGAAGAATTTACATTAAAAATAGGACCATGGTAAATTCAAATCTGTTTTTTCTTAATTTTTACCGGTGTTTTGTATGCGTTGGAAAAGGGGTCGTCTTATACGGCGAATATATCTTAAACTCTATATTTTAAACAGGAAAGTAGGGGGGTCGTCTTATACACCAGGTCGTCTTATACACCGGAATATACGGTAGTTAAAAACAAAAGTACTTGGATTTTATCAGTGGGGGTAACATTGGTTCTCCATACTTGATATTTACACACTGAACAGGGGTTAAAGAATAAGGGATATAGAGGTAGCTCACACATTTCGGTGCAGATTTTTTGGGGAAGAGTCATAACTTGAGGTTACAGGGCCCCAATACAAAATCTGTATTAGGCCCCCAATTATTAGGTGTTGTGGATGGTAGTGAGATGTTCTATGAAACTCTATGGCCCTTGAGTCTGGGTGCAACCTCACCCTCTGCATCGTCTCAAGTTACTCCCTTGTCTTAGGTGGCCCAATGAAGAAGGTCTATGCCAGGCATGAGAGCACAAGTCTAAAAAATGTGCAGGGGTGGCTAAAAATGGTACCTACCCTGCTCCAGGTACCTATTGCACCTGTAATGTCCTGGTGTTCATGCTCAGTGGCCCCTGTTAGGACTGATCACCCCACTGGTCCCGGCAACTCAGGTATTCCTTCTACTGGCCTACATTCAACCAGGAGTAGAAGTACAACTCCATCTCCTTAGCCGAGCTGCGCTGCCGTACCGATGGTGGTTGTTGCACACCTATGCCTAGTTGAAAGTTCCAGACGCTCAACTCTTCAGCTAATGAGTGACCTCCTTCCACCAAGGCAATCTTTTGTGATGTAGAGGAAGTGACATACCGTGGTCCAAAGAGGCCACTCATTGGCCAAGAGACAGCTCCCCGTGCCCCTCCCTTACGTTGGTCCCATGGTGATTTTCCAAAATGTTAAACATACCCATAGTTGTTCCCCAATATCAGATAGGTGGTTGTCCAATGCCCAGCATCAGATTAACTAGGTAGCAAAGAATGAGAACTCCATTCTCTGTGTAGTGGTCAGACCGGGTTACTGCAGATCAGGTCCATGCAATTGACAGGGAGATAAACTGCAGTGAGTTGGCTTAGCCAACACAATACGAACAACTCCTGTCCTTAGAGGACAGTCTTTCCATGAAACGAAGAATGGAGAACTGCTAATAGACATCAGAGTTTCCTTTTGGTTCACTCATACCTAGAGTCAGATTGGCCCATAATGCTCCAGATATTAAGGTGGGTCAACACTGAATTAAAATTTCCTATGCAATATGGGTTAAAGCTACGGCAGAGATGGGAGCTATTGACTTTCTGGTCTGCCACAGGGAGCCACGTTTTGATATCCAAAGACTTGGATGTGCCCCAGGGGGGCCTTAAATATTAGATCCCTTATCACTTGGGTCCGTCATGTTTTATTTGACTGACCATACACCCCAATGCACACCATCTAATACTACATTTGCCCTATAGTGGCCTTTGTAGAAAACATATGTAGCTGGTGACAGTCAGAAGTTTAGACATCTATGGGAGTTGGACTTCTGATGGGAAATATTGATCCAGTAATTTTTCCCACATTTGGAAGTGGAATGGATATTTTTTCTCTAGGATGGGATACTTTGTGTCCATCCTATTGGACGTTTACCCTAGATTGACACTGTAGAAATATGAGTTGAACTTTATGGGCTTATGTCAATTTTCAACTTTTTATGTAACATCATTGGAGCCAAATTCACACCGTTCCTAACATCCCATTGTGATCTATAGGGATAGAAACAGCTTGGAAAAGAATAGTAAAGAGGCCATAAAAAACATTATGGAAATTTTTGATTTGGCTTTAACACTCCATAAATTTTTTTTTAATTTTTAGGATCTTCCGTTGTATAAATGACTCCAAATGTATCTAACTTTTCTTTCCTTTCAATCTACTGTAATAAAAATGCTGCCGGGCCTTATCTAGCAGGATTTAATACGTCCTGTGCCCGATGGCAGGAGAGCGCTGTATCATGTGCATTATTATTAGGATGATGACAATACAATGAATTGGGAATATTAATTAAGCTCTAATAAAAATGTCATCATCAGCTGCAACAATATTTATCTAACCCCCGGATCCGGCCAAGTAACATCATTTATGGTAAGTGCGGAGAATCCAGTCTTCTTCTATTATTCATCCATCTCCTTTACTTTAAATTAAAGTCATATATTCTTTCGATATTATATTAATCTCTATTATAGTGAAACTCGCCAATCTATCCTATTGAAGATAAGTTTCCATAATTCGTGTTGAATCTGGAGGCTTGGGGGATAAAGACCTAAATCATTGAAGGTTTACACTTCGGGTAAACCATCTGTAGCATCGGTCGTGACGCCGTCGGCACTTGCCCCCTTTTGGCTTCTGTAGCCCCGATGCTGCCTGTTGGCTTGTAAATCATTGTCAGGCTTCTGGGGTAGCGAACCTCCTGGACCACCGCGGACGATGACCCAAGCCAACACCTGGGACTGGAGTCTAAGTGGCACCCAGTTTTGCTGCGGCGTGGTGCCACCAGGTCATTCCACAGGTGCAATCGGCAGGCAATCTCATAGTCGGGGACAGGCAGCAAATCAATGCAGGCAGCAACGGTTCTAGATCAGGGACAGAGCAGGAGGTCAGGGCTGGCGGCGAAGGAGCAGAGTTGAGAAGTGGTCCGGGGTCACAACAGGAGGTCAGCACACAGGAATCAATCATAGAGGGAAGCTTTCTCAAAGGCATATTCTCTCTAGCCTATACCTTTCCCAAGTAATTATGTTCAATCTCCCAAGTCATTAATATGTTTCTTATTTTTGCATCTCTATAGTCAGATGGGCGGAGACTGGCTGTCTTCTTGAGTCCAGGAACACTTGTCTGATGGCATTGAGCCACAATTAGCGTAACTCACTATTCAACATTTTAATTAGACTCTCTTCTGTCAGATGGGTGGAGCAAATGGCTGGGCCCACCCACCTGACAGCAGAGATCCAAAAATATACTATAGAGTTCGGGGGCTAAAATGAAATTACGCCAGAATTGGCACCTAGAAAAAGGATGCAAAGAGTTGGATTTCATGAAGGTGGTAAAAGGTCATCTTTAAGATCAAACTCCACCCAGCAGCTCAGATACAACTGCAAAGTAAAGCTAAAAGCTACAGAGGTATAAAAAAAAGTAGAATATACAGCACTGTGCAAAAGTAATAGGCAGGTTACTAAAAAGTAAGAATATTTACAAAAGTAAAAGTGTATTCTATTTTTAAAAACAAAAGTTTTATTTAACAAAAAAATGCTAAATGAATAAACAAGAGAGAATCTCAATCAAATCAAAGTTTGTTGTGACTTCCCTTTAACCCTTTAATTCTAAAACAATTGAGCACAATTTGTGAAGGAGCTCTGCGGGGAGGTTGGTCCAAACATCTTGGATAGCAAAACACAGATGTCGGCGTGCTGAAATACGGCTGACATCAGTGGTCTGTGGGGACCATATCCAACTGTGCAAAAGACAAAAAAAAATTGGAATTTTTTTTTCAACGAGCCAGAAATTGTGTATTTTATGAAATCCTCACACTTTCATTTTCAATTAATCAGGTGGTGGAGATCCGGGCACACCAGGTATGATAGATGGGTCTCATTATTTCACTAAATTATTTTTAATTTGTAAAAAAGAAAATAAGGTGACACATTCCCTTTAAGATGACAACATCCTTCCCCACTGATGTTAGTATCAATCATAAGAACTACCACTAATGGTTATTAAGTCAGTAAATGGATATAATAACCACCCATTATCTACTATAGGTTTTCTTCTTCATTAAAGCCATGGCAGGTGTAATATATCCCTTTAAATGGAACGAGTGACCATTACAAGTATCACGGTGCATGTGCGTGCACAATGGCTGAACTAGAGGACACCGGGGAGCGGTCTCATAAAGGACGGTGCTTGTGCGTTGTCACTGAGTGAGACCTATTCCAGTCCAAGGGGAACGCAACACATTTCGGCTGCCTGATACATCCGCAGGCTGCACTCCATCATGGGGAGATGTTTGGGAAGTTATATTTATGATTTCTTCCATCTTTGCTTATTACCGGCCGGACGCGGTGATAATAGCGGATACATCTCATTTATCATCGCTCATCCTAATTGTCCTCGCGAGGCTGAGGTTCTCTTTGGCTTAGCCCCATTCCGCCACCCATAGTAAACATCCACTTGGGGGGGGGGGGGGCTTTTGACCGATACTGTAGAGGAGATTAATGTTTCGGTCGGCCCGCCAACACCGAGCCCAAATCTTACAACACCGTTGAATCCTCATTTTTTTTTCCGTATACGGGAGAAAATCTTTTCGGAATCGTGGATTTGTTGTTTTTGCCTTTTTTTTCTGCTCCGTTTTGATATATTACCAGTAAATGGAAGTTCTAGTGACTCTCTTAAGTGTCGTATTGATTTTCACACAAATGTTATACAAAGTGAACGGCTAAAGCGGACGACGCTCTCCGGCTCTATAATAGTTTCCCAAAGTTGTGCTAAAAACGATGACTTGGAAAGTGAAAGCTTTAAATACACAACGGAGTCATTAAAGAGATTAAAAAAAGAGACGTACGAGTAAATCTCCGCCTTCTAACGCCGCGTTGTTTAGAGAGATGCTATGCCGGGATGATTTGTTACTTATTGTAACTTTATAGGGTCGGGAGCTGCCGGAGATAAAAGCTCCAAATCTTCTGCACAGGGTTTGACAATGACATTCGGCTTCCATAAAGGAGGTTATTATTACTTATTATTACATTTTATCCCTGCCACAGGATAAGGGAATAGCAAATAACTGATTGGGGGGGTCTGAAAGCAGAGACCACCTCCAATCAGCACAAAACGGGGGCCACATGTTCACAGAAACTGCCCCATACGACAAGCGATTTCTCTGATCTGATCTTGCAGATCCCGGAGCTCCTGTGCATTATAGGGCAGTTTACAGGGATATTCCACCCACGAAGACAAGTTTTTTATATTTACTCAGGATAACAAAATATCACATTCTCTAATTCCCTGTTATCAACAAAAATGCAGTGTTTCACAGATATAAGTTCAACCTGTCCCAGTAACTTAGGGCTGCCATCTTGGATTTTTGTGTGAGATCATGGAGCTGAGATTTCTGTCTGTTTCTGCTGTGTGTTTGTAGCCCCGCCCCCTGCACGGAGCTCAGAGACACAGACAACGATCACTTCCTGTCAGCACATAGTGAGCAGAGAGACTTCAAACTACAAGGAGATAAGGGATCCAGGGGAAGGGGGAGGCAGGCACATAGCTGTGAGATGTAGCAGAGCTCAAAGTGTAACAATGTACAAGTCTGTTAGCCTCTGTGTAATCATCTCATGCATCTCTCATCTGTCTCATCCCTCTTTCTATGTGTCAGTGGGTTAGTACAATATCAGAAGCCTGATGGAAGTGTTTATACACCTGTATCCTAATAATGTAACCACATTTTCACCCCACAGATGGATAATAATGTGTCTGCTTAGAGAGGCCCCGCCCACACCCTGGGATTTTGCACTGAGCAGCCGAGGGAGAGATAGGAGCTAAAACAGCAATAACGCTGAGTAAAATTGTAAAGTAAAGGGTTAAATGATCTTTATTGTGTTAACTTCACTAGGGGATTGAAATGTGAGAATTTTTTTGGGTGGGGAAAACCCCTTTAAAGGTGATTGGTGGTCCTCCATCTTGGTGATGCTGGTGGGGTCTGGCTGTCCGACCAGCTGCAATCGTATGGAGAAAGGATCAATGTCTATAATAAGAAAACCCATAAAGCTCATTGCACGTTGCATTATTTAGCAGTTTTCCCCATTGCAGGCTCTGTCTCTAAAGTTGTCTCAGAGCTGGTGGCTGGAGACCGGCTCATATGTTGTCTCCCGTACAAAGATATATAGGAAATGATGATTTCTCTCTCACACTTAGAAGCATCGGTTGGATCATAGAGGACAGAGATGTTGCACTGGTAAACATAACCTCAGGTGCCGTAACTGGTTAACATGAGCTAATGGGGGTGCATTTACTTAACACACAAAAGTGCGAGTTCCCTGTACAACCAGTCCCCGGGTTACTTACAAGATAGGGTCTGGAGGTTTGTTCTTAAGTTGAATTTGTATGTAAGTTGAAACTGTATATTTTATAATTGTAGATCCAGATAAAAACATTTTTGGCCCCAGTGACAATTGGAGTTAAAATATTTTTTGCTGTAATGGGACCAAGGATTATCAATAAATCTTCATTACAGACACCTTACAGCTGATCATTGCAGCCTGGGACTATAGTAACATCCAGAGAGGTCACAGGGGGCAGAGGAGTCCGTCTGTAACTATGGGTTGTCTGTAAGTCGGGTGTCCTTAAGTAGGGGACCGCCTGTATTACCTAATGCAACATCCCCCACTGGGGCCGAGCCTTTTCTGACTTGGGGGCAGTTGGATCCCTTGGACCACGTTCCACCAGCCACTCAGGTACCTATCTCACCTCCGCGGTCAGGTGCTGGGTAACAGGGGATGAGGCCTTTTAAAAATGTTGGGTTGTCCTAAGAACCAGGAATAACAATAAAGCTTCATTACAGACGCCTGTGATAACTGTTACAGCTGATTATTGTAGCCTGGGACTAAAGTACTGTAACTTACCTGAGGTCTGTTTATAACTAGAGGTCGTCTGTAAGTCGGGTGTTCTTAAGTAGGGGACTACCTGTAAACAAAAGGAGATTTTAGAAAACTAAAGGGGGTATATACCAAGTTCCAAGGCAAATGGACCAACATCGAAACTTTTGAAAAATCAGATGCAGCTTCTATAACTTGAGCCTTGTAGTCTTCCGTACTCTGGTGCTTCTATATTGAATTGTTCTACCGGTTTAGGAAATTTTTTTGAAAAATAAGAGACCATTTAGAGTATTTTTTAGCAGGTGACAGGTTCCAATAGCCTCTGCTATGCTAATTGTTGAATTTCCTTTGAATCATTTCAGTACATTATAAAACTTTGTTTCACATTACCTGCCTCCCTGCCAGCAGCGTGTGGTGAGTCCCGACGGGGAGGGGAGGTATGTGGATGGAGGACACACACAGGTCGTTGCTGCCCCCTCTCTCCCTTGGCACTCACCACACACTGCTGGCAGGTAATGTGAAATAAAGTTTCATAAAGTAGTGACGGGATTCAAAAGGCATTTTCAATATCAGCATAGCACAGGCTATTAGAGCCTGTCGCCAGCTAAAAAGGCCATTGTAGGGGACAGGCAAGACGGCCGCACATGTACAGAAATTATTTAAAAAAAAATGGAAAATAATAAAAAATAGTTGTAAAATGTTGTTTTTTTCTACAGTTTTCAATTAGAACTTAGAATACGGAGGGGATACAATGTCATTATTTTTAGATTTTTTTCTTATACATATGTTTTCTTATTCTCTCATTACCTACTGGCACAAGGATTTACAATAAGCGAGAGATTCTCACATATCGTAGCTTTCTCACTTTTTTCATCATGTTATGATCACGTATATTATCACACGACTCACTTCCATGTTAGAGATGATTTACACCCCCGCCCCCCCCCCCATATGTGTCTATCGCACCCTGTACCCCTCACCGGCAATATGTCTGGTAATCAGGATGTCTACAGCCCATGGGATTATCTCCTAATCCTTTGTTTACATACATATGATTGGCAGGCGCAGGCGCAGGCGAGCGGATGCGCGGAGACAATGAGGGCTGAGTATGAAGGAGATTTCTTGTTTGATTACTTTTGATTCACTTTATGACATTTGTTGGTCTTTATTAAACTAGGGCTCTGCCGAAATCCTCTGCACCCGTTATAAAAAATGTATTCTTATAGGGATTTTCTGGGATGCTCCTAGGATTCTAGAATTCTCTCTCATTTTGTACCAAGCACAGCGCTATGCATAGTGTAGTGGCTGTGCTTGGTATTGCAGTTTAATCCTATCCTGTTACATGACCAGGGATATAATAAGCTGTGCACCTGTGTGACATCACATGACCAGGGATATAACGAGCCGTGCACCTGTGTGACATCACATGACCAGGGATATAACAAGCCATGCACCTGTGTGACATCACATGACGAGGGATATAACGAGCCGTGCACCTGTGTGACATCACATGACCAGGGATATAACGAGCCGTGCACCTGTGTGACATCACATGACCAGGGATATAACGAGCAGTGCACCTGTGTGACATCACATGACCAGGGATATAACAAGCCATGCACCTGTGTGACATCACATGACGAGGGATATAATGAGCTATGCACCTGTGTGACATCACATGACCAGAGATATAACGATCCGTGCACCTGTGTGACATCACATGACCAGGGATATAACGAGCCGTGCACCTGTGTGACATCACATGACCAGGGAAATAATGAGCCTTGCACCTGTGTGACATCACATGACCAGGGATATAACGAGCCGTGCACCTGTGTGACATCACATGACCAGGGATATAACGAGCCATGCACCTGTGTGCTAATACACACCAGGCAGAAGTAGGAGGAAAAAGTCTAACAAAAGTAGAATATATAACAAAGTAACCAGATAATGGCGGGAAAAAGGAAAAAGTCATCTTCAGTCGCGAGGAGAAATCCACTTTTGATGGAATCACCAATTTCCTGTGTATCTTATTTCTCATATTTTTTTCTAGGTTACATTTTTTACCGATAACTTTACAGGCGGCCCCCTACTAAGGACACCTGACTTACAGACAACCCTAGTTACAGCGACCCCTCTGCCCCCTGTGACCTCTGGTGACCTCTCTGGATGTTACTATAGTCCAGGCTGAATGATCAGCTGTAAGGTGTCTGTAATGAAGCTTTATGGCATAATCCTTGGTCCAATTACAGCAAAATTTTTGAAACTCCAATTGTCACTGGGGCAAAAAAAAAAAAATTGTCAGGAACTAGAATGTATAAAATATACAGTTCCAACTTACATCAAAATTCAACTTAAGAACAAACCTACGGACCTAATCTTTACGTAACCTGGGACTGCCTGTGTTTATTATATATAACAATTACTATTATAATCATTACGACTTTTGTTATTACTAATTATTATTTTTATTGTTATATTTCTTCTTCTACTTTGTCTTCTTTTCTAACTTTTTTTTTCTTAAACATGTAAAACATTTTTTTACATCATTTTCAGTCCCCGTCAACCCCCCTAAAACTTTTTAATGTTTTTATACAGTATGGACCTTCATTTTTGATACGGTTTTATTGGTACCACGTTATGGTGAACCCACGACCCTGTGAATTGCCAATTTATGATATTTTACTATTTTAGGTTTGAGACATTTTGTTACTTTTCTTAACCATGTGGGTAGGTAGGTTTTTTTTAGATCGGAAGCAATGACTGTATTTTTTGTAAACGTATTAAAGGGAACCTGTCATCAGGATCCCTGTTCTCTTCCCCGTAGAGAATAGTGTGCACATTGCCAAAGAGTTTTTTTTTTAAGTAACTGTCTTATTTAAAAAAAAAAAGATGTTAGATGAAAATTGACCATTCTGTATGCAAATCTGTTTCTCGTGTCCCATGGGAGGGGCCCCGTGAAGAGTGGGGAAGCGATGGGGGGGTTTATTTGCAATCGATACATGACAGAGCGTTTTCCCATGACCTGAGGTGGGGGAAACCGCTCCTCATGGCCCTTCCCTGGGACTATGGCACAGCTCCAAAAGACTAAACTTAATCTAACATATTGTTTTGTAAAAATCAGTTTTACTATAAAACTTTTGGAATGTGCACATGTTCTAAGGGACATGGGGGAAGCCAGAAAAGGGGGCCTGATGACAGGTTCCCTTTAATATGTAAATAGCTATAGGGCGTGTGAGGGAATGTTTCAGTTTTTTTACGTGTATTTTTATTATATTTCATAAATCTTTTCCTTATTTTTGTCCTGTGACTGCACACACATTTATTTCATCGCTCATACAATAATCATGATGGAAGGCAAGGAAGCTAATAGGCTCCTGACCTGAGGGTACCAGTAGCAGTAGGGGGCCCATTAGGTGTTCCCCATCCTTACATGACAAATAGACGGCTTGGTACAGATTTTGCCCTGGGACTGAGCATCTTCAATTTCTGAACCTTCACCCCATGCCATGACAATTGGAAAGCCCACCCCCCTGTGCGGATACATACACCATTCGTAAGAAAAAAGTTGGTTGGCCGAGTACAACCTCTTAGGGGGCACAGTCACCACCATGTCAACCATGCCATCTAAGAGGTTGATCATCACACATGAATCATGTATGAATCTGTCCATGTGCCCCACCCACACAAATGCGTTGGACTGGCTGACCATGGACACTACCGGGGACTGTCCCATCTGTGGAATGGCCCCATGAACACTTCCTGGCACTGTCCATCTGTGGACTTCGACCATGGACACTTCCTGGGACTGTCCCATCTGTGGACTGGCTGACCATGGACACTTCCTGGCACTGTCCCATCTGTGACTGGCTCGACCATGGACTCCTGGCACTGTCCCATCTTTGGACTGGCTGACCATGGACACTACCTGGGACTGTCCCCATCTGTGACTGGCTGACCATGGACACTACCCACCTTGGACTCGTCCCATCTGTGGCTGGATCGGACCATGGACACTACCCTACCTTTCCCATCTTTCACCAATATCCGAATGAACATAAAAGCCTCATTATAAAGGCTTACACCAGGTTGGCTGGCATTGTGACTAGTCTTGTGCCCCCACTGGAAACACTTCGCCTCGACATAAATAAGCGTAGCGCCAAAAACTCTTGGAGCAAGACGAGAACAGGAAACTGAGCCTTCGTTATAAGAGTCAGCGCTCTGTGTTCCAGGTTTTGCACCCATCTTTCTGAAGGTCAGGTGTCAGAGTCATCTTGATAGCACTTATAACATTGTAGTAATAGCACATCATCATATTATAATTCTCAGAGAAGTCGCACAGCTGCATCTACAGAGGACTGCACCATGTATAATTAGCTAAGACCTTCATATGGACAGGAGGGCCGACTTAAGGTGGGAAGACCGAGATCCGAACGTGCCTATGCCCTTTATTAATTTATAATCCGCTGTGTGGCCCAGGAAAGGTATAGAACTTGATAATACACGGCCTCTGGGTCCTTTAACGCTATAAATAATGAAGTCTAAACTGCTGTCTACCAATGAGTCGGCTGTATAATAAGCGGAATGAGCACTTAGAGCTGGTTTTTGGTTGATCTCAATAAACCAAAGTCATGGATAGTAAAAATAGAATTATCCGGTGTATAAGACGCTTTTGAAGACAAAAAATCTTCTGTCTTCTCTGGGGTCGTCTTATACGCCGATAATCGCGACACCCTTCCCCGTTATTCACACGACGGCGGTCGGGTCGCGCTGCATGGAGAGGGTTCCGCTAGGCGAGCCCTCTCCATAGCGTAAGTCTTTGTGCATTTGCGCGCAAAGGTCTTACCGTTAACAGCCACCATCGCCGGCACCGATCGCGGGTGTTTTCACAGCGATGGCTGCCGGCAGCTCCTCAAAAAGATAGCGGCGCATGGGCGGCGCCATCTACCTGGGATCGCCGCTCCTGTGACGTTCTCCATGGTAGCCTCGGTCTTCCAAGACCCGAGGCTATTTCGTTTTAACCCTTCATTAACAATGTGCTGATAGCACTTTGTAATAAATGAGAAAATCCCCAATATTCTGCATACTGTAGTGTACTGTATCATGGCAGTATATGGTAGGACATCGATCAGACAAACTAGGTAAAGTCCCCTAGGAGTCTGAAAAATAGTATAAATAACAAATTTAAAAAGTTAAAAAAAAAAATATATAAAAAACCCTAAAATTTCAATCACCCCCTTTCCCTAGAACTGACATAAAATAAATAAACAGTAAAAATCAAACACATCAGGTATCGACCGTCCGAAATGCCCGATCTATCGAATATGATAACGGTTTTTTTCAATGCGTTTAACCCTAAACCCCGTAACGGAAAATAGCGCCCAAAGTCGAAAATGAAAATAAAATAAAAAAAATCTTTAAAAAGTGACAAAGGTCGTACAGTCCTAAAATGATATCATTGAAAATATTATCAAATTTCGCTAAAATTACACCACCCACAGCTCTGTCCAACCAAAGTATAAAAAGTTATTAGCGCCAAAGTTTACAAATCAAATAATAATTTTGTACAGCAGGTTTTCATTTTTGTAAATGTATGAAAACATAAAAACCTTTACATTTGTATCCACGTAATCGCTTACCGACCCAAAAATAAAGTAGACATGTCTGTGGGGCGCTCAGTAAGACGTAATATCCAAGCCCACAAGAAACGCGCACAAATGCGTTTTTTCACATTTTCATTGCATTTTGCATTTTTTTCTTTTCCCGCTTTCTGAGTACATGGCATGGATATTTAATAAAATAAAAATTAAGGTACGTAGTGTAACCATTTCCAGTAACATGAACTGGTAATGTTGTTGTTGTACGCCTTATGTTTATGAGCGACAGTTTCCTGCTATATACCTGCATGTCAAGAATTTACATAAAAATAGGACCATGGTAAATCATCAAATCGTTTTTTCTTAATTTTTACCGGTGTTTGTATGCGTTTGGAAAAGGGGTCGTCTTATACGGCGAATATATCTAAACTCTATATTTAAAACAGGAGTAGGTGGGGGGTCGTCTTATACACCAGTCGTCTTATACCCGGAATATACGGTAGTTAAAACAAAGTACTTGGATTTTATCAGTGGGGGTAACATGTTGGTTTCTCCATACTTGATTTTACACACTAACAGGGTTAAGAATAAGGGATATGAGGTAGCTCACACATTTCGGTGCAGATTTTTTGGGGAAGAGTCATAACGTGAGGTTACAGGGCCCCAATAACAAACTGTATTAGGCCCCCCAATTTTGTTGTTGTGGATGGTAGTGATGAGATGTCTATGAACCTCTATGGCCCTTGAGTCTGGGTGCAACCTCACCTCTTGCATCTCTCAGTTTACTCCCTTGTCTTAGGTGGCCAATGAAGAAGGTCTATGCCAGGCATGAGAGCCAAGTCTAAAAAATGTGCAGGGGTGGCTAAAAATGGTACCTACCCTGCTCCAGGTCCATATTGCACCTGTAATGTCCTGGTTTCATGCTCAGTGGCCCTGTTAGGACTGATACCACCCCCTGTCCCCGGCAACTCGTTATCCTTCTAACTGTCCTACTTCAACCAGGAGTATAAATCACCTCCATCTCCTTAGCCGAGCTGCGCTGCCGTTCCGATGGTGGTTGTTCCCACCTATGCTAGTTGAAAGTTCCACGCTCAACTCTTCAGCTAATGATGACCTCCTTCCCCAATGCAATCTTTTGATGATTAGAGGAAGTGACATACGCGGTCCAAAGAGGCCACTCATTATGCCAGAGACGATCTCCCGTGCCCCTCCCTACGTGTCACCATGGTGATTTCCAAAATGTTAAATACCCATAGTGTTTCCCCAATATCAGATAGGTGGTTGTCCAATCCAGCATCAGATTAACTAGGTAGCAAAGAGGAGAACTCCATTCTCTGTGTAGTGGTCAGACCGGGTTACTGCAGATCAGTCCATGCAATTGACAGGGAGATAACTGCAGTGATTTGGCTTAGCCAACACATCATAACAACATCCTGCCTACAAGAGGACAGTCTTTCCATGAAACGAAGATGGAGAACGCTAATAGACATCAAGTTTCCTTTTGGTTCACTCATACCTTAGAGTCAGATTGGCCCATAATGCTCCAGATATAAGTGTGGTCACATGAATTAAAATTCCTATGCAATAGGGGTTAAAGCTACGGCAGAGATGAGCTATTGACTTTCGGTCTGCCACAGGGAGCCACGTTTTTGATATCCAAAGCCTTGATGTGCCCAGGGGGGCCTTAAATATTAGATCCCTTATCACTTAGTCCGTCATGTTTTATTTGACTGACCATACACCCCAATGCCACCCCACTAATACTACATTTGCCCTATAGTGGCCTTTGTAGAACATATGTACCTGTGTCGCATACAGAAGTTAGACATCTATGGGAGTTGGACTTCTGATGGGAAATATTGATCCAGTAATTTTTTCCCACTTTGAAAGTGGATATGATATTTTTTCTCTAGGATGGGATACTTTGTGTCCCATCGTGACTTTACCCTAAGATTGACACTGTAGAAATATGATGAAAACTTTATGGCTTATTGTCAATTTTCAACTTTTTTTAACATCATTGGAGCCAAATTCACACCGTTCCTAACTCCCATTGTGATCTATAGTAGAAACAGCTTGGAAAGAATAGAAAGAGCCATAAAAACATTATGGAAATTTTTTGATTTGGCTTTAACACTCCCATAAATTTTTTTTTAAATTTTTAGGATCTTCCTGGTAAATGACTCCAAATGTATCTAACTTTTCTTTCCTTTCAATCTACTATTATAAAAATGCTGCCGGCCCTTATCTAGCAGGATTAATACGTCCTGTGCCCGATGGCAGGAGAGCGCTGTCATCATGGCATTATATTAGGATGATGACATACAATGAATTGGAATATTAATAAGCCTAAATAAATGTCATCATCAGCTGCAACAATATTTATCTAACCCCCGGATCCGGCCAAGTAACATCATTTATGGTAAGTGCGGAGAATCAGTTCTCTTCTATTTTCATCCATCTTCCTTTACTTTAATTAAAGTCATATATTCTTTCGATATTTATTACTCGCTATTATAGTGAAACTCGCCAATCTATCCTATTGAGATAAGTTTCCATAATTCGTGTTGATCTGGAGCTTGGGGGATAAAGACCTAAATCATTGAAGGTTTCCACTTCGGTAAACCATCTGTAGCATCGGTCGTGACGCCTTCGGCACTGCCCCTTTTGGCTTCTGTACCCGCGATCTGCCTGTTGGCTGGTAAATCATTGTCAGGCTTCTGGGGTAGCGAACCTCTGGACCACCGCGACGATGACCCAAGCCAACACCGGGACTGGAGTCTAAGTGGCACCCAGTTTTGCTGCGCGTGGTCCCCCAGGTCATTCCACAGGTGCAATCGCCAGGCATCTCATGTCGGGGACAGGCACCAAATCAATGCGGCAGCAACGGTTCTAGATCAGGGACAAGCAGAGGTCAGGGTGGGCGGCGAAGAGCAGATTTGAGAAGTGGTCCGGGGTCACAACAGGAGGTCAGCACACAGAATCAATCATAGAGGGAAGCTTTCTCAAAGGCATATTCTCTCTAGCCTATACTTTCCCAAGTAATTATGTTCAATCTCCCAAGTCAATTTAATATGTTTCTTATTTTGCTTCTCTAGTAGTCATATGGGCGGAGACTGGCTGTCTTCTGAGTCCAGGAACACTTGTCTGATGGCATTGAGCCACCAATTAGCGTAACTCACTATTCAACATTTTAATTAGACTCTCTTCTGTCAGATGGGTGGAGCAAATGGCTGGGCCCACCCACCTGACAGCAGAGATCCAAAAATATACTATAAGTGTCGGGGGCTAAATGAATTACGCCGAATTGGCACCTAGAAAAAGGATGCAAAGAGTGTGAATTTCATGAAGTGGTAAAGGTCATCTTTAAATCACCTCCACCCAGCAGCTCAGAGCACACTGCACAGTAAAGCTAAAAAGCTACAGAGGTGAAACAGGTATAACAAAAAGTAGAATACAGCACTGTGCAAAAGAATAGGCAGTTTACTCAAAGAAGAATATTTACAAAGTAAAAGTGTATTCTATTTTTAAAAACAAACGTTTATTTAAACAAAAAATTCTAAATAATAAACCAGAGAGAATCTCCAATCAAATCAAGGTTTGTTGTGACTTCCCTTTAACCATTATCCTTCTAAAACATTAGCACACTTTGTGAAGGAGCTCTGCAGGGAGGTTGGTCCAAACATCTTGGAATGCAAAACCACAAAAGTCGGTGTGCTGAAATAATGTGACATCAGTGGTCTGTGGGGACCATATTCCAACGTGCAAAAGACAAAAAAAAATGAATTTTTTTCAAAGACCAGAAATTGTGTATTTTAGTGAAATCCTCACACTTTCATTTTCAATAATCAGGTGGTGGAGATCCGGGCACACCAGTTGTGTAGATGGGTTTCATTATTTCACTAAATTATTTTAATTTGTAAAAAAGAAAATAAGGTGACACATTCCCCTTTAGATGACAACATCCTTCCCCACAGATGATAGTAACAATCATAAGAGCTACCTAATGGTTATTAAGTCAGTAAATGAGATAATAACCACCCATTAATCCACTATGGGTTTTCTTCTTCATTAAAGCCATGCAGGTGTACATATATCCCTTTAAATTGGAACGAGCGACGTTACAAGATCACAGTGCATGTGCGTGCACAATGGCTGAACCAGAGGACACCGGGGAGCGGTCTCATAAGACCGGTGCTTGTGCGTTGTCACTGAGTGAGACCTATTCCAGTCCAAGGGAACGCAACACATTCGCCTGCCTGATCCATCCCAGGCTGCACTCATCATGGGAGAGGTTTGGGAAGTTATGATTTTTGATTTTCTTCCATCTTTCTTATTAAACCGTCCGGACGCGGTGATGATAAGCGGATACATGCTCATTATCATCGCTTCATCCTAATGTCCTGCGAGCTGAGGTTCCTTTGGCTTAGCCCCTTCCGCCACCCTAGTAAACATCCACTTAGGGGGGGGGGGGGGCTTTTGACCGATACTGTAGAGGAGATTAATGTTTCGGTCTGGCCCGCCAACCCGAGCCCAATCTTACACAACCGTTGAATCCTCATTTTTTTTTCCGTAGGCGGAGAAAATTTTTCGGAATCGTGATTTGTTGTTTTTGCCTTTTTTTTTCTGCTGCGTTTTGATCTATTACCCGTAAATGAAGTTCTAGGACTCTCTTAAGTGTCTTCATGTTTCACACAAATGTTATACAAAAGTGAACGGATCTAAGCGGACGACGCTCTCCTCCGGCTCTATCATAGTTTTCCCAAAGTTGTGCTAAAAAACGATGACTTGGAATTGAAAGCTTTAATACACAACGGAGTCATTAAAAGATTAAAAAAAGAGACGTACGAGTAAATCTCCGCCTTCTAACGCCGCGTGGTTTATTAGGGACGCTTTTCCGGGATGATTTGTTGCTTATTGTAACTTTAATAGGGTCGGGAAGCTGCGGAGAGTAAAAAGCTCCAAATCTTCTGCACAGGGTTTGTAACAAGACATTCGGCTTCCATAGGAGGTTATTATTACTTATATTACTTTTATCCCTGCCACAGGATAGGAATAGCAAATACTGATTGGGGGGTCGCGAAAGCAGAGACCACCTCCAATCAGCACAAAACGGGGGCCACATGTTCGCGTAAACTGCCCCATATGACAATCTGATCAGCTCATCCAAGATTATCCATCCACTTGGATCCACAGATTAACGGATCCACGGATTAACTGCTCCGTGACTTCTATCCCAGAAGTCCTGTGCACTATAGGACAGTTTAAAGGGGTATTCCTCCCGCAAAGACAAGTTTTTTATATATACTCAGGATAACAAAATATCACATTCTCTAATTCACTGTCATTAACAAAAATGCAGCATTTCACACAGATATAATTCCAACCTTGTCTCTATCTGTCTGCGGTCCAAACTTTCAGTTTGCCCTAACACGACCCCTGTAACTTCAGACTCAGTATGGGGTGTCTGCCATCTTGATTTTTGTGTGAGATCGTGGAGCTGAGATTTCTGTCTCTCTCTGCTGTGTGGCTGTAGCCCCACCCCCTACATGGAGCTCAGAGACTCTCACTGATTACATCCTGTCTCTATCAGGCCCTGCAGTACACCAATTTCAGTTTCCCCCTAGACCCGCCCAGTAACTTCTGCTTTGGGTTGCGTGGCGCCATCTTGATTCCTGTGTGAGATTGGGACGATAGATTTCTGTCTCTGTCTCTTGTGTGGCTGTAGCCCCGCCCCTGCACAGAGCTCAGAGACACAGACACTATTACAACATCCTGTCAGCACACAGTGACAGAGAGAGAGGCTGCAAACTATTGGAGATAGTGATCCGGGGAATGGGAGGCGGCACATAGCTGTGAGATTGTGCAGGCTAAAAGTGTAATAGTGTAAAGTCTGTCAGCCTTGGTGTAATCTCATGCAACTCTGATCTGTCCTCATCTCTCTTTCTATGTGTCAGTTGTGTTGTACAATGTCAGAACCAGATGAAGTGTATATACACCCGTAACCCTGATAATGTACCATATTGTCACCCCACGAACTAGATGTACAGTAATGTGTCTGCTTAGAGAGGCCCCGCCCCCCGATAAATAACATAAACTGAGTAAAATTGTACAAATAGGGTTAAATATCTTTATTGTTGCTTTACTTTATTCTAGGGATGAACTGGGAATTTTTTTTTATCGTGGAACCCCTTTAAGGTGATTGGGGTTTTTTTACAGGGGTTAGATGATTGGTAGTGGGTGTAGAGCTAATTTAATCAGTAAAGTGTCGCATGATTGTATTTAAGATTGTAATATAAGAAAGGAAACAAAGGTCAAAAGATAACGGGGTACGTAATTTAGATGAAAGACGGGGACATTAGAGGTCGAGGTGTCCTTCATCTTGGTGATGCTGGTGGGGTCGCTCTCCGACTGCTGCAATCGTATGGAGAAAGATCAATGTCTATAATAGAAAACCCATAAAGCTCTTGACGCTGCATTATTAGCAGTTCCCATGCCTCTCTCTCTAAGTTGTCTCAGAGCTGGTGGCTGGAGACCGGCTGATATGTTGTCTCCCGTACACTGCACATATACAACAATAAGTTCTCTGTATTACCTAATGCAACATCCCCCACTGGGGCCGAGCCTTTTCTGACTTGGGGGCAGCTGGATCCCTTGGACCACATTCCACCAGCCACTCAGGTACCTATCTCACCTCTGATTGTCATCAGAACCAGGAATAACAATAAAGCTTCATTACAGACGCCTGTGATATCTGTTACAGATGTTTATTGTAGACTAAGGATAAGTACAGTAACTTACCAACATCCAGAGGTCCGTTTGTAACTAGGGTCGTCTGTAAGTCGGGTGTTTCTAAGTAGGGGACTACCTGTAAACAGGAGTTTAGAAAACAAAGGGGGTAGATACCAAGTTCCAAGGCAAAGGGACCAACATCGAACTTTGAAAATCAATAAGCTGCAGCTTCTATAACTTGAGCCTTGTAGCTTCCGTACTCGGGTGCTTCTATATGGAATTGTCTACCGGTTTGGAATTTTTTGAAAAATACGAGACCATTTAGGTATTTTAGCAGGTGACGGTTCCAATAGCCTCTGCTATGCAATGTTAAAATTGCCTTTGGACTCATTTCAGCACCATTATAAATTTTGTTTCCACTTACCTGCGCCTCCCTGCCAGCAGGTTGAGTCCCGACAGGAGGGGGGGGTATGTGGATGAGAGACACATAGGTCGTTTCGGCCCCCTCTCTCCCTTGGGACTCACCTCACACTGCTGGCGTATTGTGAAAAAAGTTTCATAAGTAGGACGGAATTCAAAAGGCATTTCTTTCAATATCAGCATAGCCAGGCATAAAACCTGTCGCCAGCTAAAAAGACATGTAGGGGATCAGGCAAGACGGTCCGCGCGTATACAGAAATTATTTTAAAAAAATGAAATATAAAAAATTGTTGTAAATGTTGTTTTTTTCTGCTGTTTTCAATTAGAACTTAGAATACGGAGGGATGAATGTCATTATTTTAGAAGATTTTTTCTTATACATATTTTTCTTATTCTCTCATACTACTAGCACAAGGATTTACAATAGCGGAGAGATTCTCACGTTCGTAGTTTTCTCACTTTTTTCATCATGTTATGATCACGTATATTTATCCACGACTCACTCACTTCCTGTTAGAGATGATTTACACCCCCGCCCCCCCCCTATGTGTCTGTCGCACCCTGTACCCCTCACCAGCAAGTATGTCTGGTATCAGGATGTCCTCAGCCCTGGATATCTCCTATCCTTTGTTTACATACATATGATTGGCAGCGCAGGCGCAGGCGAGCGGATGGCGCGAGGACAATGGGCTTAGGTATGAAGGCGATTTCTGTTTGATTCATTTTGATTCACTTTATGACATTTGTTGGTCTTTATTAAACTAGGGCTTCTGCCGAATCCTCGGCACCCCTGTTATAAAAATGTATTCTTATAGGATTTTCTGGGATGCTCCCATAGATTCTCATTCTCTCTCATTTGTACCAAGCACAGAGCTGTGCATAGTGTAGTGGCTTGGTATTGCAGTTTAATCCTATCCTGTTACATACCAGGGATCTAACAAGCCGTGCACCTGTGTGGCATCACATGACCAGAGGATAAACGACCGTGCCCACTGTGTGGCATCACATTGACCAGAATTAATGGGCCGTGCACCTGTGTGACATCACATGACCAGGATTTAATGAGCTGTGCACCTGTTGTGGCATCACATACCGGGATATAATGAGCCGTGCACCTGTGTGACATCATCATGACCAGGGATATAACGAGCCGTGCACCTGTGTGACATCACATGACCAGGATATACGAGACCGTGCACCTGTGTGACACACATACCGGATCTAACGAGCCTGTGCACCTTTGTGACATCACATGACCAGGGAATAACGAGCCGTGCACCGTGTGACATCACATGACCGAGGGGATATAACGGGCCGTGCACCTGTGTGACATCACATGAGCAGGGATATAACGAGCCGTGCACCTGTTGTGTCACATACCAGGATCAATTACCGCACCTGTGTGACATCACATGACCAGAGATATAATGAGCCGTGCACCTGTGTGACATCACATGACCACTGATATAACGAGCTGTGCACCTGTGTGACATCACATGACCGGGGATATAACGAGCCGTGCACCTGTGTGACATCACATGACCATGATATAATGACCATGTGCACCTGTGTGACATCACATGACGAGGGTTATAATGAAGCCATGCACCTGTGTGACATCACATGACGAGGGATATAATGCCATGCACCTGTGTGACATCACATGACAGGGATATAATGAGCCATTCCAGTGTGACATCACATGACCAGGGAATATTAACAGACCGTGCACCTGTGTGACATCACATGACCAGGATATAATGAGCGCGTGCACCTGTGTGACATCACATGATCAGATATAAAATGCCGTGCACCTGTTTGACATCACATGACCAGGGATTATGAGCCGTGCACCTGTGTGACATCACATGACCATGATACAACGAGCCGTGCACCTGTGTGGCATCACATGACCAGGGATTAACAGCCGTGCACCTGTGCGAATCAATGACCAGGATTAATGACCGTACATTGTGTGACATCACATGACCAGGATATAACGAGCCGTGCCTCTGTTTGACATCAACTGACCAGGGATATAATGAGCCGTGCACCCTGTGTGACATCACATTACCAGGGATGTACGGCCGTGTACCTGTGTGACATCACGTACCAGGGAATAATGAGCCATGCACTGTGTGACATACATGACTCAGGGATATAACGACCATGCACCTGTGTGACATCACATGACCACTGATACAACAGCTGTGCACCTGTGGTGAATCACATGACCAGGGATAATAACCGAGCTGTGCTCTTGTTGTGGCATCACATGACCATGGGATGTACGAGCCGTGCACCTGTGCGACATCACATGACCAGGGATAATGAGCCGTGCCTCTGTTTGAGCATCACATGACCAGGCGATATAATGAGTCCGGCACCTGTGTGACATCACATGACAGGATGTACAGCCTTGTACCTGTGTGACCTCAGTGACCAGGATATAAATGAGCCATGCACCTGTGTGACATCACCTGACCAGGGATATAAACGGCCA